>OY720022.1:23836261-24090912 GCA_963082485.1 Eudonia mercurella
AACCCGCGCGGCCCGCTCACGAGACGGATCACTGATATGCACTTTGACACATGACAGCTTCAAAACCACAATATTTGTCCGCGATAAAGCAAGATGCGGGGTACACGCGGCATTCGTTCGCGCCGTGCTCCTGCTTGACGCAGTTGCTAATGCGTTCCGTTCATTAAAAACTGATAATGTATTTGTTAGTATCATTAACAGCAATAGATTTTTCGATTTTAGCTTGAGATGAGCAAGCTGTTGTTTGAGTAATTGTATTTACTTACAAGTAAAATATTTTTTTAAAATTGGTTGCATTCATTTTAGAAATCCATAATTTAGCTACCTACCTAATGAAATAAAAAAGTGTGGTTTTATGGTATTTATTGTATATGATTTCTTAATAAGTTATTATTTTAACGACAGCCTGGGTTCGAACTGAATTAGCAATCGTTACATCTCGAACCCATAAAGCATACCCCAGTTGTTACTACCGATTGTTATTACGATCAAAACATGTAATGTGAGTTTCCATTTTTTTCAAAGAAATTATTAGTAGTTTTCCGGACAAATCAAATGTCCAGAAGATGTGAGATCAAAAATAGTTTCAGTAACAACTGTGTTAAATACTTTTAGATAGATATGATTCAATCAACATCTAATTGGAATGTCAATTACCAATGAATCTGTGGTTACAGATACCGCCATCGCATTAGCTGAGTGCTCGCTAATATAGATTACTTCCTATTTGGAGACAGTCATGGCACAAAATAAAGAGTACCTACCCAGATGGTAAGCTTAATAAATACCGAGCAACACTTACATAGATCTTCCCCGATCCGATCCGCACCCCCTCTAATCGAGAATCTAGTAGGGCACGGGGACAGCCCACTACACACGACTTTATAGTCTATACTGACACCCCCCCACTAGTGCGTGATGCCGTTCCTTCTAGAAAACCTCCGTGGGTGATTCGTTTGACACGGCTTGAAGAACCCTTTAAGTTTCTCGCCGCCCCCCAAAAAAAGCCCGGGTGAAGCTGAAAATGCCGTAGGAGGCAATCAGCAAACTCTCTTAAAAAAACATAGACCTCTTACACGAGTACGGATCTCGGAACAGCTCGGGACAGTCCGAGCGCAGCTGTTCCGAGAGAGGTTGTCTCTGTGTGCGTTGCTCAATTGCGTTTGTCATGAAGCTTACCTTCGGCAGTCATGATGGACCCCTATAGCAGCGCCACCTACCAGATTTAATTGTAAATATAAACATTCTCGAATCCACTTGAACACCCACAAAAAAATTCATGCCAAATCGGTCCAGCCGTTTAGAAGGAGTTCAATTTCATTCACACGCACGGAAGATTTATATATTATATAAAGATAATATTAGAGTTGCTACTACTCCTTTTACTTGTTATTAATTTATTTCATCATCATTTATGTCCCCATTGCTGGGGTACGAGCCTTCCCTATGGATGGATAGGGAGAACGGGCCATAAACCACCACGCGGGCCCAGTGCGGATTGGTGATTGTTAACGACTGCTATTGCAGCCGGGGAACAACGGCTTAACGTGCCTTCCAAACATGGAGGAGCTCGAGATGATACATTTTTGGTCACCCATCCGATGAACGGTCTTTGCAAAAATTGCTTAACCTTACGGGGCGCGTTAGCCATTGCGCCATCGAACTCCTATAATTGTGTATAAAAATTTGTATTATATATATTATCTTTAAGCGATCTCATTCTATACCTTTGAGAGTAAAAAACGAAAGCGAAGCCTTATTTATTGTGCTTCCAAAGTTTACAAAATAATAAAAAGAGCTTTTCCCGCTTTTGCTATCAGGATGAGTCCTTAAAATCCCAAAAGGTTTTTTAATTAGAACTCTTTACAGAAAAGTCTACCTCTACATACGAGTAATACCAAAGTACCTAGGTATTCACGTAATGGCATCCGATTAACGCTTTATAAAATGGCGCGCCGCTTATGCAACACCGTTGAAGAGAACGGAAAGAGCTCAAACATAAATTACGAAACCTGATTACTGTAAAAAGGTTGAATGCCGAGCCCACGAGGGTATCTCATTCACGAATGCACACAACCGAATTCACATGAAACGAATCTGAAATTCCATCAATCAATTACCCATATTATGCTTTGACGTATCCAAAAGATTCTAACGTCCTACAAAAAAGTCTTTCGGTGTGTGTTATTTTTACTATCGACATTTTTTTTATCTGCCTCTCGTCTTGTGCATAATGGAACGTTATAAGAGCCTTTTTTTGTTACTTTATTACGCTTCTTGGATTCTTGGATTTTTTAATCATTATCGTCATTATCATCAGCTCTTTTTTATGTTCCCACTGCTGAGGCACGAGCCTTCCCTATGGGCGGATAGGGAGAACGGGCCATAAACCACCACGCGGGATGAAGTATGAAGAACGAAGGATCTCAAGATGAAAAATTTTTGGTCACCCATCTGACGACCGGCCTTTGCGAAAGTTGCTTAACCTCAGCATTCGCAGACTGGGTGCGTTAACCACTGCGCCATCGAGATCCTCGCACCATCGAGCTCCTCATTGATTTTTATAACATAACATGCAGTCGGAGGCATAAAATGTAATGATAAGTCAAATCATTCTCACTTTGTGCGTGCCTCCGACTGTGTTATGTATGATGTTGCATAGATTGAATTTTTATCTTGTTCCGGCCTTTTCAGTTGATTTTCTATTTAGTTACTTATTATTTTTACGCAGGCGGGTTTTTTTTATAATCTGCCTGAAAACTTCCCACTGATGGGCATAGGCCTTCACAAATGAACAATGCCATATGTGGAGATGACTCAGTTGTCATCACCAAGATAGATATAGCTTCGGTTCTGCTATGGACTATAGTCTATGCATTTGGACTATCAGACAAGATTACGTTTTGAAATAGAATAATCTAGTCAAGTCCGGACCTGTTGCCTTTACAAGATTGTTTTTCGTCTTCAACTTTACCGCTTATTATACATATTACATACTTATATTACCATATAAAAAAACTCATATGTATACGCTGGTTACTAAAACAGCCCTACTTAAATATCAGCAACACATATTCTATGTATAACACAGTGTGTGATGACAGCCAAGCGCTTTATCGTAGCGGTATTATATTAGGAGCTCGATGGCGCAGTGGTTAACGCGCCCGGTCTGCGAGTGCTGAGGTTAAGCAACTTTCGCAAAGGCTGGTCATCGGATGGGTGACCAAAAATTTATCATCTCGAGCTCCTCCGTGCTTCGGAAGGCACGTTAAGCCGTTGGTCCCGGCTGCATTAGCAGTCGTTAACAACCACCAATCCGCACTGGGCCCGCGTGGTGGTTTATGGCCCGTTCTCCCTATCCATCCATAGGGAAGGCTCGTGCCCCAGCAGTGGGGACATAAATGAGCTGATGATGATGATGATTATATTAAAAACACTTTTAAACTTATAAACAAACGAATTAGTAAAGATATATTAGGCATACCATTATATCCACCGTTTTGATCGATTTACGCCGGCTTTGTTCACGGGTAACTGCTAGCTAACACTGTCGTAAAAACTTTGTTGATTAATAATAATAAAATCTCAGAAACAATTTTCACACCATAACCGCTCTAAAACTAAATAAAACATATTATTTTATTATGTAACACGATATAAACATGACATTAACATTTCCGAATTAGCTTAATTAATAGTAAACCGACTGGGAGGTCGTGAAACACAACTTAAGTGTAATAAAGCCTGTCATTTAGTCAGCACTGTGGTGGGTGTAACAACTTATTTGGGTGCTATGAGCGCCGGCAGTAACGGCAGTAACGTTTGCGTAACTACGGTTCAACTGTAACTGCCCTTTTGTGGTAACGTACTCCGCACGCTCAGTATAACAATAAATTATTATCACAGTGCTTCTACTTTATGAATGTCTCTCGGTAGTCATTGCATTTCCGAACGAACTCAAATAATAATTTCCATGTCGAAGATTTATCATGTACTAGTGGTCGTCCAGTGGTCGAAATTCGACAGTAATTTTATTAAGGCTGCACGGATTGTATCCTAAGCTATGAAAAATTAAAAAAGATAGAATGAGAGTATGAATTGGCATTGACAGATTTCGGCCGCTCCTCCTCCATTTTTTTAATTTTTGAAAAGAGTATTTATGCGTGTGTGTCAAAAACATGGTAGTGTGTGTAAAGTTTGTTTTATTGATTTAATGTATTTTTATGCATAATAAAAAAATTAACATTCTGCAATCCTTCTCCATATAAACTATAAGTGTGCGACATTTCATACTCGTCCGTCCGCGCAATTTTCGTAAAAAGCGGTACAACGTTTTTGCTTCACGTATTAATATAAAGATGATAATTTGAATTCAGAACATCGTACTTTCTTGTTGTTTTGTTTTTGACTTTCGTGTAAACTGAGAGCACATGAGTAAATATCTACTACTCTGTGCTGAGAGTGCGGCATCAGTGCCGTGACCTTGAATCGACGTACCGAGATATACCTACCGGCTAGGGTTGAGCCCCACATAGTTAATTTATTATTATGTGAATTTGGGTGTCTTTTATATTATAAATGAAACACACAATTTAGGTGTACACTATATAATACTTATATCATAAAAAGTATTTACATGGAGGTACATACTATCAAAAATATTTATGATTATTTTGCCGGTAGTTAGTACAGTTTTTTATGGTAAATAATATCTGAATATTTTTCCCATTTTTTTAACTAAGTGTACAAAATCATCGGGAGGTATTATCAAAATAGTGTTTAAGTTATCTGTAGAATAACATTAACAAAATTTCTTATCTTGTTATGTCTGTCAGCAAAGTAAAAAAGGACAAACTGGGATTATGGTTGTGTGTGTTGAAACGCACCCAAACACAACAGGTTTTATTTTCTAGACATTTTCGATAGGCACCTATATGCAACAAAACTCGCAATCGCAATACCCAAACCAATTAAAATACGTGTAGTGTACACGTGTGATCGGCACGCGTTTCAAATTGAGCATGTGCACGAGGCTCCGAGCCGCTATGACGTGGATTAAAAGGAAACGCGAGCGAGAAAAATCTTTACAGATCAGCGCTCAGTGACATACTTGTTATTCCCCGTTACTACAGCAACATACGCTGCCCGATACGCGTTTGCGGGGACAGCCCGCGTCGTCGCGTACTTTTTTCTGTGTGCTAATGTAGGTGAACTACGAGCTTGTGTGCGTGCGTTTCAGCGCGCTTGTATGAAGTTGCCGCACTCTCGTGAATGACTATACAGAGCTGTAAAACTATAAATCGTAAATCAATTACGTAGTATGCCACAATAGTATTACCACTCAATATAAAAAATAGGAGGTGGAGCTCGATGGCGCAGTGGTTAACGCGCCCGGTCTGCGAGTGCTGAGGTTAAGCAACTTTCGCAGAGGCCGGTCATCGGATCGGATGGGTGACCAAAAATGTATCATCTTGAGCTCCTCCGTGCTTCGGAAGGCACGTAAAGCCGTTGGTCCCGGCTGCATTAGCAGTCGTTAACAACCACCAATCCGCGCTGGGCCCGCGTGGTGCCCTATGGCCTGTTCTCCCTATACATCTGCAGGGAAGGCTCGTGCCCCAGCAGTGGGAACATTGAGTGAGCTGATGGTGATGTTTTATTAGCGTAGACATAAAGTGTCATCTTAGCGCGCCCGCCCACACCGGCTTTTTATAGGACCGATAATCGGACCGATTTTTTCGCCGAGGTTTTATTAAATAAATAAATGTTTCCCACACTCACACCAATTGTCTAGCCCCAAGAAAAGCTTCCTTAAGAAACTCGATAAATAGTTAACTAGACAACGGATAAACATACTTAATATACTTAAATACAAACTTATTATACATAGGAAACACCCAGACCCGAAAAAGTTTAGAAAAACAGGTATTTCTAAATTGATCCGACCGGGGATCGAACCCGGGACCTCAGAGATGGCGACACCATGAAAACCGGTGTGCAAGCTACTTGACCAAGGAGGTCGTCGTTATCGACTTTTTTTGTTTAAAATTTTGGGAAAAATGTCAATAAGTACAGAAAGACAGAACACATTTGAGAGATTTTGAGAGACACATAGGCGTCGGAGATTACAGGTAACATCAGTACCTGCTTACTGCGAAGAACCTGATCACAATTTTCATTGTGGTGCGTTTAGATCGGCCACTATATATGTACATGCACACTAACTTCCGTCTGGATAGTTCGCTAAGTGAATCTGCAAGTTGAGTAGTTGAGTATTTAACCGTTAATGTAATTGCGTTGCGAGTGACAAACAGTAATTGAAAACGTCACTGCCGCGCCGCCGACAGACGCTACTCAAGCCTCGGTACTTAACACGCGATCATAGCGATCGTTCATAGTAGCTATAATGTGATTAGGTAAACCTAATTCTCGAACCTAATTCTCGAACTCGGTGCCTGGTTGAAGTTTGTAGACGCGCTAGTCGATTTCCTACAGCCCGCCCCACTTGCGGTCGCGTAGTTGATTTTGTACCATTCTGTGTTTAGTGGGTATGTCCCTCTTTTTTAATCCTTGGATGTTATTTTCTTAAGCTTCAAACCTCGGAACGCAACACATAGTAATTGTTCATATCTATATTATATTTAGGTCGCAGTCGGATTGTATAATCCGCCGCATTACATTACGCCTAGCCGTTTCCAAAAACAGAGCCGCTTTGAAATACGGCGGTTCAACGACTAGCCGGATTGAATGCGGCTGAATAAAAATACGCCGGAATGTCTTTGGCGCCATACGTTCTTCAACACACGGCTAGCCGTTATGTAATACAGCGAGTCATTAGCCGCCGCCGAAATCTGTCAATACCAATCCAAACTCACATTCTATCTTTTTTAATTTTTCATTGCTTAGGATACAATCCGTGCAGCCCTAGTAAAATTACGGTCGAATTTCGACCACTGGGCGACCACTAGTTATTATTAATACATACCGCGCTCAAGCAACGCCCTCATAGACAACCTCTCACGGGCACCAAATCTTGGACCATCTTTAACCAGTCCGAGCGCAGCTGTTGCGAGATTCCGTGGCTGTGTGAAGTAGTGTATGTGTGCGTTGCCCGACCGCGGTATGTATCAAGCTTATCTTCTGTAATCTCTTTATTTTGTGGCAAAACCGCGGGTGGAAGTCAATGAATACAATAACTGAAATAATTGTATGCTTGATTTATTTTAGCTGTAGAATCTCATTATCATTCAGCTAATTCGCTTGTATTAACGTATGAGTTCACGTCAATAATCTAAAAGAGCTATGGGAAATGAGCCAAGCTTTGATCATCTATCCGTGTGGCTATCGACGTTTAATCTATTAATTCTAAGATTAGCTTATTAATTGGAATTGCAGAATGGAGATTCTGTTAAAAGAATGCAATTTACTAGAAGTTTCAATTTATATTAAATTTGGCAGCAAATTTTAGTAGGCTTCACTCTCTTCGACTTACTTGATTCACTGTTTCTAATTTACATTTGCCCGTTTTCCGTTACCCCTAACATCAAACCAACTCATTTTACGCCCCCACTCTGCTGGGGCACGAGCCTTCCCTACGGATGGATAGGGAGAACGGGCCATAAATCACCACGCGGGCTCTGTGCGGATTGGTAATTGTTAACGGCTGCTAATGCAGCCGGGACCAACGGCTGTATACGTGTCATCCGAAGCACAGAGGAGCTCGAGATGATGAATTTTTAGTCACCCATCCGATTACCGGCCTTGGCGAAAGTTGCTTAGCCTTAGCAATCGCAGACCGGGCGCGTTAATCACTGCGCCGTTTATTTCCCCACCCCTAAGTTTTAGATAATTTTTAAGCCATAATAGATGACAACTGATGAAGTGAATTGGACTCCTCCATAGAGGCTGTCAACGAGCATAAAAAACAATGTCAGTGTTCATACAAGTAATATTATTATGGCCTTACAAATAAAGATCTTCCCTACTGATACCATTATTTAATCTGTGCCGATACACTCTCGCTGGTTTCATATGCATTGAAATAAAACAATTTCGCCAGCAACCGCATACACGAGGCAACTTTAAAGTATACTTATTGGAATATATTGCAAGTTTTATTCATGCCCGCAGTGGCGTTGCAGTTCATCGGATTTGTGTTGTGAGTGTACTAGATAAGACATTGTTTGCATATTTACCGTTTCAAGACTTTCAAGTGTACTTTGCAAAAGGGAATACGGGTAATGGCGCGGCGGTATACGATATTGTTATTTAGAATCCATCCTTGAACAATGCTTTTCAGTTTTTGATAGAGTTTGCTTATTGCCACAGTATTTTCAGCTTCACCGGGCTTTGTTGGGGGTGGCGAGAAACTTAAAGGGTTCCTCCAAGCCGGGTAAAACGAAGTTCCAACAGACGTTTTCTAGAGGGAACCGCATGACGCACTAGTGCGTGTCCCCGTGCCCTGCTAGATTCACCGAGGGGTTCGGATCGGATCTTGAGGGATGCTTGAACGATGCACGCCTTAGTTAACGACAAATCCTGTAGGTGTATTATATTAGTTAGACGGAGAACTATGGGGGGGGGGGAGGGAATATTTTTACTTTAGCTAGATCTCTAAAAACTACGTGTTGCAAATTTATAACAGCCATATTGTTTTCTAAAGTTTACGCGAACACTACACATTGAAATGAAACAACTTTTACGGATCTACTCGCGTTTATTTTACACATTACTTTTTTTATTACCCAACACCTGGCTGCTGAGCTTCAGCATGTCAAGCAGGTGTTACAGGATAATAAACTGAAAGTATCATGGCTTCGTCACAGAAAACGCAATAAACCAACCACAGTCGAACGCCAACCTGCTGTACTTCCATATATGAAAGGTGTCACTGACAAGATTTGACATATCTTAAAGCGACCTTCAATCAACACTTACTTCAAGCCGCCGAAGAAGATCAACCAATTTTTACGACCTGTCAAGTGCAACATACCCCTTCAAGATGCAGGCGTGTACAAACTGAACTGCGACTGTGGGCTCTCAGACATCGGGCAAATAAAGAGAAGTGTAGGAACCCGCGTTAAAGAACATATAGCCGACGACAAGCATAGGCGTGAAAATAAGTCTGCAGAATGCGAACATGCCCTAGAGGGGCCCAACCATTACATCAGATTTGATAAACCACAAATACTCGCTCGCTAGAGAACAACGATTCATCCCTCGGATGATACGCGAGGTTATTGAAATTAAAAAACATCCTAATTTCAATAGAGAAGATGGTTGGAATCTACAACCAGCCGGGGATCCCATCATACAAAATATTAAATCCCAGCACCAACACCATACTGACAGACCAAATACTGTAAGCACTTTCTGGGTAAAACGGAACGCACCTGATTAAATTTAAATGAGGGTATACTTACAAGCTACTAACTAATAACGAGACGACCAACGCCTCAGTCTCCCTGTGACAAAGGTGTGCAAAAGGTTCGGGCAAAAACGTCAGGATAAACATTAAAAAGTAATGTGTAAAATAAACGCCAGTAGATCCGTAAAAGTAGTTTCATTATGTACTAACAGCCTTTAAATTATGGCTGTTAGTACCTACCTTCTTGATTTTGTAACTAATGTAATTGAATCTTAGTTTATTTTAATATATTTGTACCTACTTACATATTAGTTGTTTGGATATCCGTTACACTACTGCTCTATAAAACAAATATCAAATTGACTTAACTATTTTAAAAACTACTAAACACGAGTATAACCCCAGCCCGTCTAGGAAGTGAGCATAAAATGTACATCTTGGGTACGTATTCATTCAGAATGGTGAATAAAACTCCACAATCAGCACAAGAAATTAAATACTAAAAATATTAAAAATAAACTACGATTCAAGATAAGTACTAATATAAATTCGATCTCCGATTAGTTAAACGTTCGTGGTTGTAAATCCCTTCGGTTCAGTGCAATTAATTAAGCACTGGATTCAAATCCATAGCGGCTGCCTGGGTAGTTAGCGATACTTTTAGGTACTTTGGGTGGGCTGCACCAAAACTCCGGTTAATGTAACTGTTAAAGCTTTAACATTGACGAGCCTCACTAACAGGGGCATCTAGAACAATACGTTGCCGTACACTACTTTGTTACGTTAAGGTTAAAAAGGTTGCCAATCAAGTGAGATAAATTTGTTCCCAAAGCATGGGACAGAAAAGAAATGCATGGTTTGTTAGAAACTGTTTGGACTCGTTAGAACGTTTAGTAAAAATTTACTGGCTTTTGACTGCTATTTAACGTTATTGACGATAACGACAAATGTATATATTTAACATTAGCTTTAATCATAAAAAATCGAGCACTAATGGTTAACGTTAAAATATCTGTCATAGTAAATAAATAAACGTCTGTCATAGTAGTTTTAATTATTGTTTCATGGTGCAACTAATTTTTCGCAAAACCGTTGATTTGACGGACGATTTGACGATAACGTTGGATGGTGCAACTCACCCTTAATGTAATGGAGACATGCAACAGGCGACTTAGTTTCTTTTTCTTAATGTCCAATGCTTTTTCTACTAAGTACTACTGGGGATAATTTTAAATAGGTTAACATGTTTTTTACTTTAACAATAACTGTCAGAGTAATTAATTGCAATATTAAACCTAGATGTTGAAATCCGCATAGCGGATACGTATTCGTTTTAAAATATTTAAATCACAAATTGAATTTTCATACAATTTTAAAGTTCAATAACCATCACCATATATATACATATAACCATAACCGCCTTTGTGGTTTAGTGATTAAAATCACCGGTTTAGACCCAGAGGTCCCGGGTTCGATTCCCAGCGGGGGGTACATCTTTGTGTACTCGGTTTGGTTGGTGGTAGGACTTGTTTATCCGCCTGGTTAGCTATGTATATATCTATATCTTATCTAAATATGTCGCCATAATATCAATGTTTGTAGCATTGTTGTGTTCCGGCAGCTAGAGATAAGATAGCCGGTGCCTCACTAGTTGAGGATCCCGGGTGAAGTGCGCTTCCACCAAATGGCCTTATCATTTCTTTGATACGAATTGTTACTCAAGCTATAAAACAAGTGACGGAGGCCCGCAGTCTTGGTGTACTCATGGACGATAGACTTAAATTCCATAACCACGTCGTAAATGTCGTTACTTATATCAAAGCTGTGGAGTTTCTTGCGCCCATTCTTCTCCACAGCTAAAAAATAAACGTCCTGAATGGGTAGTAGGTAAAAATGTTTGGAAGATTCAAAAGCACTTTTCTAAAGTTTATTTGAATAAAAAATGTTTGACTTCGACTTTGACTTTGACTTTGTCACATTGTAGAGACTGTAAAAAATTGCTTCTTCAGGCTCAAGGTCTTGTATCAGGTTCGGAATTATCTGAGTGTGTACCTTAGAATAAATCTTTGCGACTCATTGATCCTTTCCAAACTTAACTTATGCTGACACGGTTATTGGTGGATGTATGTTGTATACCTATTCCAAGAACTAAGTTCAACGTGTACAAAACGCTTGTGCTCGTTTTTGTTTCCCCATCCCACGTAGGGCTCATGTTACCACGTACCTGAATATGAATCTTATGACTATGCAGTCTAGGCGTTCCTTTCATTTTGCCTGTCTTCTTTTTGGTGTTGTGCAGGCACGAATGCCATCGTATCTTTTTGGTAAACTTCAGTTTTCTCAGCGTGAAGTCAGGACAGTCACGCGGCTTATCTGTTCAAGACACAGCACTGCTGCGTTTCGTGGCAGCTTTCGGTACGCTGCCACGAAATGCTGGAATAATATACCTCCGCCGCTGCGTAATTCCCTCACCTCTAAATCCTTTAAAATTAAATCCACCATCACCATCATCACCAGTTCATTTCATGTCCCCAATGCTGGGGCACGAGCATTCCCTATGGATGGTTAGGGCCATAAACCACCACGCGGGCCTAGTGCGGTTTGGTGGTTGTTAACGACTGCTAATGCAGCCGGGACCGACGGCTTTACGTGCCTTTTGAAGCATGGAAGAGCTCGAGATAATACACTTTTGGTCACCCTTCCGGTGACTGGCCTTAGCAATCGCAAACCAAACGCGTGAACCACTACGCCATTGAGCTCTTCAATAATAAACGAAAATTATTATGTATGTCCAATATCAGTTGATTGCAGGTAATTGTTCAATGGCAATGAAATAAATATTTTAGCGGTTCATTCGGTTTCAGTGTTCGTTTTGATTGATCAATGTTCATCAGTGCATGTCACAAACATGCTCGATATTGATATTGATAGTTCGAAACTTGGCCAACTCAATATGTTTATTTAAAACATAAAAGATTTTTAATATTGATATGGTCACTATAATATGTTGTTAGGTTAGCTAATTACGTAATAACTTAAGTCAGAAGGTCCCTTAAGTAGGGACTGAATAAATTAACTGACTTGGTAATACATGTATCTCACAACTTTTTACGGTAGAAGAACTGAATTGCGAGACTTGGTTTTTTTACAAGTAAGTTTTTGATGGCATTTAGATTTCCAAGAACAAAATCTGAAAAAACATTGGATAGCATCAACAACTTCAGCTTACTGTGAGCCTTAAATCTTAGATACATATAAAGATTAGATTGAGGTTGCAAAATTTTTGGACTTAATATTTACTGTCATCGCAACAAACGTCGTTGTGGCTCCGTGGCCCCAAAGTCGCGTACCGTTTTTTATGCGCTCATCGGGAATCTAACTAGTACCTACATTAAATTTTCAAATATTTTTTAACGCAAATTTTGTTGCGAACAAATTATAAAAACACAAATGTAATGTAACTGATCTTTAATATTTGTAAAAATATTATGATCGGATGTTAGTGACGGTAGTTGTTGATATTGAATGGGCGCCTTTGGCTTTCAAAGTAAAAAGTGTTGAATAATTTCGGCGGGCTGGTTAGAACCACGATAGCTCAATTGGAAGAGCACCTGACCCGGAATGTCAGAAGGGTGCAAGTTCAAATCCTGCTCGTGGAAATTTTTTCAACATTTGTGTTTTTATAGTACCTACATTATTAAAAATAAAAATAAATGTTTCCCACATTCACACCAATTGGTCGAAGCGTGAATGCAATAAAATGACCTTTGATTTTTGACATTTGAAATGTTCGTCGTTTGGACCGGAGTCAAAGCGCGAATTAAGGATTTGCTGTTATTGAGTCCTACTTGTCGAGGTTTGACGATTTAGTAAATGCAATTATTTATGTGTCAATGAAAAGTAACTAATGGGCATGCTTCGACAGTGAAACATGTAATCCTAAAAGATTTTTAAGTTTTTTTTTTACTTTATTATTTTTGTTGATTAAATTAAAAGTCGGTTCATCCGTGTCAATCCGTATCAAAGATGAAATGTATTTTAGTAATGGATTCGCGCATTAGTTAGTTAGCAGCACATTTTGCCACACTTTATTATAATATTTCCTTTGTTAACACATGATGGTAATTAATGATAATAAAAATGATTGGTGATAAATGATATACCCCCCAACCCCATGAGTATTCAGACTTCACGCATACTTCTTGAGAGAAATTGTAAAGCGATGTAGCACTTTCCGTTTTATTTGCCAACACTCATGCATGTTCACAAACACTTAACCATTATTTCACATTCATATTTAAAATAACACAAATTTTAGAAAATAAATCATAATCGCAGACATGATTCTTCGGGTTGTTAGGCCGTTTTCATACCACGAGCTGTTCGGACCACGGTACGGTACGAAAAAATGAACTTTTACTACTATAAACTTTTACTAGCCGTCACCCGCCCGCTTCGCTGTGCGATAATATTGAATCAATGAATGCTAAATAAAATATTTGTTAGGTTTACCAACATCACATAAAGCCTGTCATTTGCACAATCTCATGTTCTTACTACATACAAATTTTCATCAAGATCGGTCAAGCCGTTCTTGAGTTATTATAAGAGGACATACAGACAATCTGACAGACAAAATTTTCAAAAATTTCAAATATATTTTTTCAAATATTTATCCCAAAATTTGTCAGAAAAATTGCATGTATAGACAGAGTCTACAGATTTATATAGCAGTATAGATATAGATTGTCATGCACAAAAGTGCTTATAATGTATTTATTTTTCACTTCCGTGCCAAGAAGCCGGTGCTCTGACTTGATGGAGATTGTTCCCTGCGTGGGTTACTTTGTTTGCGTAGGGTTGTCTGAAACTTCTCATATTACCTGACGAAAGTCGGTGCCAGCACAACTATAACGGGCGAGTTGAGGAGGGTTGTGTACTTAAAGAGAATCTTTTTGTCGGGAATCTATATAATTATATAAACTACTTATAACATTTTGAATCAAAAGAGTGATTCAAAATTAAATAAAAATAATCAAATTTAATTTATTATCACATTCATAATTAACATTTCCTGATTTTTATGGCTGTATGAAACAGCTTCTATAGCTACTAAAACTTTGTTTTTTAATTTCTTAACACACAGTAAAAAGTAATACTTCTGTTGCACAAATTTACATTGTAATGGTTTTTATTTATTTTTGTGGAATTTTTTTCTACATAATTAACATAGTTAAAATATATTTATAAGATAAAACTTTCGGATAGTTACGAGCCATTGCTCTAGGCTTACTTGCGTTACTGCTATTATGTACACTTTATTTATGATTCAACGTGCTTTAATTTATTTACTATAATTACAAAATTTAAAAAAAAACTACAAAATGAACGAAATGGTTTCTCTTCTTATACATTTTTACCAACTATTGCAAAAACTTTTCAGGTAAATGGTACATAGGGTGAAGATAACATACGAGTGTATATGTATATGTTTGCGTCTTAACGATTTATTTACTAACGGTTAAACTTTAACTCAAATAAATGAATGCTGTTTGATGAAAGCTGCTTAGAAATTGTTTGTGCACGATTGTTTATTGTTCTCTTCAGTAGTTAACCAGCATTTACTAAGTTAAATATGTACAATTGCTTTTAAATTTAGTGTTTGAAATGTTCGTAAGATACGTGTGTATGTTTATGAGTGTTATATTTTAGTTTATATATTCATAATGTTAAACGGTGATGTTATCTGTTTTTATGTTTTTAAAAACTTGGGTATAAACTCAAAATCAAATTGAATCTGTTAATGGGTATAAACTCAAAATCAAATTGAATCTGTTAATAGTCGGTCTTTTGTAATGTGGATTTGAATGAATTTGACTAAACGCAAAAGTAATAGGTGCCATGTTACTATGTGCATGTTTGTTTATTTCAATAAATACGTACTTTTTCATATTTATTACATCATAACTATCATTAAGCTCTTTAACACACATTGCTTGGTATAAACTTTCTCTTTAACACGTAAAAATCTTTTAAAATTAAAGGTTCGCCTAATATCTTGTTATTAAAAATGAGATGTTTATACATCTGCCTTAGCGTTTAAATGTTTCATTTTTGAAATCAGATCTCATTTCTTTTGTTTTTTATTAAGACAACTTAGCAACCTGTGTTTTGTTTTTTATTACAATAATGATATATATATCATTACATATTTACGTCAACGACCTCTGTCAACAGGTGGAGATGTTGTACCAGCGCTACTTCCTCCGCATGAACCAGACCAACATGATGCATCTGCTGGGGCTGCTGATTGTTGTAGCCGTGATTCTGCTACTGGTGCAAGTGAGGACCCTACTCCGGGCGCAGAACTACCTCACCAACTTGCTTAACGACTACACTTTCAACTTTGCGCCTAACTTCACGGACTACGATTTCTATAAGTATGTTATCTTTACATATTTCATAATTAAATAAACATCAATCTTAACTTTTGGTTCCATACGTAAAACTTTGGTGTGTTCCAAGCTATATTTCAGGGAAGATGTTTCCTTAATGGGTTATTACAATGGTTATGTTAAAAATTTATTATACGTTAACTTGTAGCAAAAATTATCCTTAATTTCTTTTTATATTTGCATAATGAGTTGGGGACGTCAATATTGCTTAGTAATTTGTTATAATTATCCTTAAAGGAATGACGAAAGTATTTTCACCATAACTGTGAATACAAAAGAGGAATTAAATTCACGAATGACGAAAGTGTTTCGGCATTACAGGGAATACAAAAAGAGAAATTAAATTCTAAGTGCCCTACCCACTTTAAAATAATTTGATACTTTAAAGCTGTTTATTCGGAGATAAAAATAGTAAATTTCTTGGTTCAATGGGTCCTAGAAGCTTTTGAAAGTATCGTTTGATCAGGTTTCATTGAAAGTCTTGGAAAATGCAATTCTTTATTTTATAAACCCTAGCCGATAAACCTCTATGAAAAAGGTAATACTTTCGAACAAAACACCTGCATTGAAATCACTACATTCCTCAGAGAGCTCCAAAGCTCTCCCCACATTGAAATAACTGCATTTGTAAGAAAGAAAGATTTGTGAGAAAGATCTAGCAAGATAGACAGATAAAATACTTTATTGCTGACACTGTATACAGAAAACAAACAACGAAAAGGACGTCAACTTTGCATAATAATAAAATTCAAACGGACAAGCTTTGACATAATATAGCATTATTATTTTTGACTGGCGCTTTCATATTTGGACCAAAAATTTATGAAAATACAATGTGTCTGTTGAAAGTTTTATTTAAAAATTTGGTTCCTAGCTAGGTTTTAAAACGACAGACATACGCAAGTTTCTTACTTATGACATTCTGCTTTTTCGACGGGTGGTTATTAGTTACATGAAGACGTGTTCTTATCCGTTAATCTTTCGTCTGCTTGGTGCCAAATTCGTCCTATAAACAAAATTATATTGCGTCTGTATTCACAGCAGACGACAGGTTAATTAATGACGTCATAATATCGTAAAAAACAACAAAGTCCTTGTAAAAGTACGATTTGATTGCTTTAGCTACTGTAAATATCCATTATCACCTAAAAACCCCGTTTCGGCATCCGTTTATAACCTAATCCGGCGTATAATAGATTAACTTATAATATTTGACTTGTAAATGCGATCCTGACTGAGTGTTAAAACGTTTTTTGTTTCAGTAATTTTGGATTTACAACGGATTACACGACGATGTTCAACCACAGCGACTATCGGTACCAACGCCAGGCCAACTCCACCTACGGGCTGAACCAAGTCTACTATGAGAAGGAGAGAATCGTTCACGTGATCAATATCATCGTACTTGGCATAGGTTCTTTGGTATATGCCTGTAAGTTTCTTGGTTTTGACATATCTAGTAAAGTAATGTAAAGTTAAGTTAAGTTAAGTTAAGTTAATAGCTTATATACTATCCCACTGCTGAGTAAAGTAAGGCCAGCAAATGACTCTGGTCTGACTGTTATTAAGGGTGCACCGACCAAAAAAATCCAAAAGTGTAGTCACGGTTAAATTGATATATAATAAAAAACGATCGTGTTACATAAACAAAATATATATTTAGCATCAAAAGGAACGTGTTTACAATTAGTCCGACCCATAAATTCTTATCACACTATAGTTTTTTCTACAATATCATTTAAATTTGGGCAAAAATCATGAAAACGAGTGGCGGCGTTTAGTTGATATCTTATAGTTTATCTAAATTATTATACCTCTAATTTAACTTAACTACAAATCGTCCGTCTCACATTTTCGATTTATCAAGCGGTTTTTTAAATTATTATTTTTTAAACTAACACCTTTAAATCCCGCTGCAATTGGCCACGTGGCATCAAATAAATATGGATGAAGACATTTCAAATAAATTGTATGACACTTGTGACTTACGGACGGCGCACCTTTGAACAGAAGCAGAGTCCAGATGCGAGGGCAGCTAGTGGAGCTGGAGTAAAGTCAAGTCATCGCTACAGTTCACAAAATTAAAAAAAAAACAATAATAAAATTCATAAAAAAAGAAAAGAAAACAATAATGAAACAACAACAACATTAACAAGCTACAGTTAATTCTTTTTGCCAGACGGCATAGTCTCATACTTTTCGATACAAAGAATATTTTTTACCTAACACGGTCATGGTATAAATAAATGTTTCCCACACTCACACGGTCTCTTACGGTCTAGTGGGCTTTACTTTTAGATAGGACCGTGCAGGGCTTTTAGTGTTTACCTAAAGATAATATTTTTGTTGTCAGGTCTCCTGGCTTGCCTAAGCCGGCCAGCGATGAATGAGATCTACCTCCTCACCGTTTCGTACGTGGTCCTGGTGACATTCCTGCTAATTGATCTGTCGTTTGCCAGCGCTTCTGTGCTGAGGTAAGATGACCTTTTGTATACAAAAAAATTGTTTTAGGCACATTGAAAAAGTGTTTAAATTTTTTTTTACACTAGCTTACACCCGCTTCCACTGACATTTATTTATGTAGTAAATAAATGTCATTGGAAATAAAACTAAAACTAAACAAAAATAAAACAATGGACAATATTTGCGTTAAATTATATGTAAATAATCATAAATATAGCTTGCCTAATTCTTAACTGATCTTTCAATATTTGTAAAAATATTAAGATCGGATGTTGATGACGTACCTAGTTGTCGATATTGAATAGGGCGCCTTTGGCTTATAAAGTAAAAGTAGATAGTGTTTATGAATTTCGGCGAGTTGGATGAGGTGCGGGTTCGAGTCCCGCTCTTGGAATTTTTTCAACACTTTGTCCCTTTTTTCAAATTATATAGTAAAGTTAGCAAAAAAACTCTGCCTTGCCTTAAGCAGAAGCAGAGTCCTATTGTGAGGACAGCTAGCAGGAGCAGGATTACATATTATCACTAGCTATCTGCCCGCAAGTGATTTTTCACATCTCGTTCAGAAGTTTAGTTTATAATAATAATGTGAGTTAATAGTAATTGAAAAGTAACATTTGTTGAACTTACATAGACACAGTTGACATTTTGTGTATGAAAGGCTTTTACAGAGTCTTTTACCTATTGTTGCGTAGGGCCGTAGTGACATTCTTAAGAGTAGTAGTAAGAGAGTAAAGTATTGCAGCCTGAAAGTGAACATAAACAAATTGCACTATGAATTGTGTTAAGTAATCGGTGCGATGCTTAAAGAGCCAAATTTAGTGACATAATGTAAACCACCAGTCACGTCCATATTTTATTGTTTCATTTTCCGTTATAATAAAGGTTTTATGGTTTATTTGTTTGTTATTCTGTTACAGTAATACTCGTAGGGCCTTACAACATACACATAGTGTAAGCTTCGTACAGTTATTCCGTGTTTTTTCTCTGTACTTTAATCTGAAATGAAGTTTACATGACGGTAACAAAACACAGAATATATATTCCAAGCTTATTCTTTGTTTATTTGTAAGGCTCGTAGGATTTTTACTATAGCTAATAACGTTAAAAAAAAAACTTTCGTTTTCACTGTCACTTTATTATTTCATTATTTTATAAACAAATACCTGCTGCATTTACAACAATGCCAAAGAGTGCAACAGTCCATTAAATAATAAAAATAGAAAATAAAACTAATAAACTAACTACTTAAAAACTACTAAAAACGAACACAAAAGTTAAACACAATACAATTAAACACCACATCTTCTACTTACTAACATAATAACACCACATACAAAACTTACGGAGACGATAACAAGCTAATTAAAAAGTACATTTACAAAAGGGTGTTGAAGTAAGTTAAAATAAATTTTAAAAAACTTACGTCCAATTCGCGACTTCAGATTCTTTACACGCATGAGCTCTTTAATTTTTATCTACAAAGATAAAAACAAAAAGTAAACAGCATAAACTATTACAGGCATATACTAGATTAATGCTAGAAGCAGTTACGTTCCAAAAGAGGCTCTTTAATTTGTATCTACAAAGATAAAAACAAAAAGCAAACAGCATAAACTATTACAGACTTAATAATATACTAGATTAATGCTAGAAGCAGTTACGTTCCAAAAGACGCATGGAATGTTTTGCCAACTTGGCGACGTAACAGATTTTGCAGACTCCGCTCGCGGTGTGCGAGGCCTTTGACAAAGTTGCGGTGTAATATTTCTCTACAAACTTTCGAATTTAAACTACAGGATGCAGCAAAGTGCCCCTTTGCAACGTAGCAACTGGATAAGTTGGTGAAACACAGTAAACCAATATACTGGAACGACATCACATTGTATTCAAATGAAAAAATGTAGGTGACATATAAAAGGAGATACTTACTTCTTCATAAAATATTGTCATCAAAAACACAAAATTATTTATGGGCCCTGGAAATAATGTTGAACTAGAATAAATGGGCAAACCCCCTAAAACAGAAAGATGTAAAATGAAAAAGTGACAATCTCGTAGAATGGGTTTTATGATATAATTTTTAAATAAAAAAAAAACTAGTACTTGTATTATATTCTCATAAACTAACCTCAGCCCGTGCTACGCCAAATCTACGTTGGTATCAAATCTGATAGCATCTAATCAGGATTGGCTTTCATCTTATTGGCTGGGTATCTTTGGTGCTTATCTAAACGAGATCAGAAAATATTTGATAAAGTCCCATCATACAGGTTATTAAATTCCATCCCCAACACCACATAGGCAGACCAAAATATTCTAAAAGCTAATTTTGCTTTAAACGGAACACACCCGATTTAAAATAAAGGTACAAATTAATTATGAAATGCCCTACTTCTCTATCTCTTTGTAACCACAGGGACCTGTAAAAGGTTTGAAACGTCAGGATAAAATGAAGAGTAAAAATTAAACGCGAGTAGATTCGTCAAAATTTCAAAATTGATTGTTTTGTTGTTCTTAAGTTGTTCAGTGCAAAAACCTTCATAGCAATATTATTTGGCAGGGGAATGCGCGTGACCACCGGCACGTGCGCTCTGTTCACGTACATCATCTATGCCGCCTTGCCTCTGCGCCTGCATGAGGCTACCCTCGGGGGTATCGCTCTCGCCGCAGTCAACATCGGCGCTCACCTCATTTTGGACATAACTACTAACATCCAGGTAAAACTGAGTCACTTAGAAAAACAACCTAATTCAGTTATTTTTCAATTAAGAACTGCGCTAAGTATTGTTTGCTAATATTTCGTTTTATTAAAATTTTATATAAGCTAGAAGCAGTGTAATAAAAGTAGCATTATGGACTATTAGCACTATTTAATTTTACCCTTATGAAAACAAAGTTCCGAAAATAGTTTCAAGCTAAGTTTATTAGTTATACTTTTTTCACAGACCAAAGTTAAAATATAAGAAATAACAACTCTGTTATCAAAACAAATTCGATAAAAGAGTAATAATTCCTACATCGAAATCTCCTAATTTCCAAAGAGATTAAAGAGGATAATCTATGTGTATGTCTTTTTCTAGCAAAGATAGTACGATGGTGTATATTCACGATCGAAGTATTTAGGCTGATGATGATAATATCACCTTCAAATTCTTTCATTTCTTTAGATTTTCTGCTTCTAGGTATATTTCTTTTCATTGAATATGATCAAAGTACTATGATATAATTTCATTTATAAGACTTTAGATCTTCAATTTTTCCAGCATTTCTGCACCTTGGCGAGCTTGCTGGCGTGTAACCTGGCCGGCATCATGACGCACCACCCACGCGAGCTGTCCCAGCGACGCGCCTTCCTCGAGACCAGGGACTGCGTTGAGGCCCGGCTGGTTACGCAACGCGAGAACCAGCAGCAGGTATGTTGATTCCGTCATCAAGTCGGCCAAACGACATTTTCAGCGTCACATGGTTTTATTAGGGGCGGCGAGATACTGGAAGTGTACGTCAAACCATGTGAAACGAAGCACCGTCAGAGTTTTTCTAAAGGGAATGGCATCACGCACTATTCCGTGATCCCTGTTCCCTACTAGATTCTCCGTAGGGTTCCGATCGGAGTTCTTTTGTTATCGAAGACTTTTTACAATGACTGATCCCTTTGGGTCCATGGCGGGGGAATTGGTCGCAAGATACTGATACCCTTGCCAACCTTAGTTCCTACCGTGTCTTGATACAAATAGTTATCATTGTACAGGACATACCTACTATTTGCATCAAATAATTGGTTGGATTTACGTCGTTTTTACTAAGACTTACCTACTTCTTGTTGAACCTAATTTTTTAATTTAGTATTATCGCTTGGGAAGAGTAACATGGTCGACCCGTTTTGTTTGCAGATGATACGATTATGTTTTAGTTTGACTCCTCAATTGGCTTAATATTGACGGAAGACTAAGCATGAGAAGTAACCATCATCGTTTTTAAGGCAAAAAAATTGAATGTTCCTTCTCATCCCCCGCTCCATTTTAAATCGTTCTTCAAGATCAACAAGGTCTGAAAAATATAGCTATCTAGTCAAGACTAGATAGCAATCCAATCTGGCCTCTATCTGGATTTACCACATTACGTTTAGTCTTTTTATCTATGGCAGGCTTCTTTCGATTTATAATTCTATATTCTAATCGATCAGAACGTTTTTTTAAATATTCAAATTGTTTCTTGCAATTATAGCTTCGAAATATAATTTTTTGTTTGATAATAATGATTGTAAGCTTAAGGACCATTGTTCAAAAGTAAGTATAATTTTGTTTATTATCTTAGAAGAAATATCTCAAACTTTTAAACACCGTTTTGTTTTCGCGGACTTACCAAGGAGAAACTACGCAAAGTTGGTCAGATTTCACGTTCAGTAAATTGAGCCTTTACGTTGCGACTTGCGGTGTCTGAATAAGTTCTTCGTTATGAAAATACTTTTTGCGTTGTCTTTCTACGAGGTACAGATCATGGTATAAATATAAATAATATTGTTGCACTTGAAAATCCCAGTATCATAATAGTTCAGCAGCCGCCACCTGTTTTTTTTTAGTAATTAATAACAGGCTGAATCTTCGTGAGTAGGTCCGGTTCGACGAGACGCCCAAGGTTTTCCTCTGTGAAAATTCTCGATAGAGGTAGCTATTGTGGTGCGCAGGTATAAAACATGTCGATTTGGTGGGGTGTCGAAATTGTCTGAATAACAGTAAGTTTTTTCTTTGAATATGGTGATAATTAGTTAATAAACGCGGAAAAACAATTGTCCTACAAAATGGATGGTTTGAACTCCGCACTCCGAATGTGTTCAAATAACGAGGTCATAAAAATTGTTAATAATCAGCTGATTTTTTGTATGCAGCTTAGTAAATATTTGTATGACATGAAAAAATATATTACAAAAATATTTGTCATCCAATGATGAAAAAAAAGTCAGCAACACGACATACCTAGCTTTTATAGTAAAGCCACAATAACGTTAATTACCACACTAATATTATAAAGAGGTAAAATTTATAAATTTGGAATTTTGAGATAATCACCAAAAGTACTGATCCGATTCCAAAAATTATTTTACTAATATTTTAAATAGACCTTCAGAATGCTCAAAAACTATATTTTAATTGGATGAACAATATATTACACTTCTAAACCTCAAAATGTCTAACAGAAGTCAGAAAAAAAAGCGCAACCTGGCTGCTTTATCAGCGTGCGCTGACCAAACGGTTGAGTATACATGATAGTAATGCACTACAAAAATTTTAATTATTAGTAGATCTAAAAAACAGTCAGCGGCTCAATATACCTAACTTTTATATTTAAGCCACATTAACATTTTTAATGTTAAAAATTCATTCGATTTTTCAAGGTGTTTTTAAGTGTACTTATTAGCCACAATATATTAATCTTAACTAAAATAAAGTTTTATCACCCGAGGAATTTCATGACAATAAAATTTGCTCTTCACAGCGTCTAATTTGGTCGCTTAGTTCTGGAAATATAGCGAATCAAAAATAAGTCACAGAGAAATACGTGCAAATTTTATTATTTCCCTCTTTGACCATCTACTTAAAGATAAGATAAGTTTTTTTTGCCATTACACTGAGGTTTTGAAGACTATTTAGATAAAATGATTATAAGTAGCCTTACAAACTTTTTTTATTTTGTTATTAAGTATTTATTTTTCAACAACTTTAGTACTAATTACTTTACTACTAATGGTAGTCATTGCATACTTAAAAACCTAATGCGATAATCATCATCATCATCAGCTCATTTATAACCCCAATGCAGGGGCACGAACCTTCCCTATGGATGGATAGGGAGAACGGGCGATTAACCACCACGCGGGCCCTGTGCGGATTGGTGGTTGTTAACGACTGCTAATGCAGCCGGGACCAACGGCTTAACGTACCTTCCGAAGCACGGAGGAGCTCAAGATGATAAAATTTTTGGTCACACATCCGATGACCGGCCTTTGCGAAAGTTGCTTAACCTCAGCACTCGCAGACCAGGCGCGTTAACCACTGCGCCACGCCATCGAGCTCCTCCGATATGCGAGAAATCGATAATACAAACACTTAATTAATTAATTTCCTAATCATCTACTTACATTTATTAATTTATATGTATAACATAATAATAAACAGTGCAGCCCTTGCGAACTCACTCTGAGTACCCGTAACACATGCCCTGTCTAAAATCGACCGCAGAAGCGATTGCTGTTCCAACTTGGAGAACTTGGAGAGGATCCATTCTCCAGCACTAATGACAGTGACGCTGAAATCGAATTGGACAATCGATTGGCTCGCAAAGTACATAGTAGGTATGGAACATCTTATAGACGCAATATATTCCAATACCAACCCGCACTTCGGAAGCTTTGTGATTAAGCCAATACATATCTATCAGTTGTAGCGATGCCTTGATGGAGGACTTTGCCTAGCAGTAGATAGCATAATACTTCTTAGTGCAGGTAACGGCACAAAACTATTAAAAAAAACTTTGCTAGACAATTTAATCATAGCGATCATTCTAAGATCATCAGCGTCATAATCAGCTGGTCAACTAATACTCTTAATTAGATTTTTTTTTCTAATTTTAAATTTATAAGCCTCAAAGGTAAACATTCGCACTGGTGTGTAACAAATTGAGTAAAGGGTGCATGTCCCATGAACATTTATTAAGGTTTAACCCGAATGCAATCACAGTTATTCTACCAAAACAAGAAATAATAAACATTGTTAATAGAGAAGCTTTTAGTAACATAGATTATTAAAGTAAAACAAAAAACTAATGTGGAAAATGTAAGTATGTACTAATACAGGACTGGGCGCACCGCGTCTAGCTCCTGGACCAAGCGCAAACATGGAGCGCTAACAGTTTGAGCGCTAATAGTTTGAGCGCTAACAGTTTGAGTGCTAATAGGTACTAATATTAGGATTGGACGCGGTCCTCAATGCCTGGCCCTAGCCCAAACATGGAGCGCATCCACACGCTTGCGAGTGCATTAGTTTGTTCTGAAGAGGCAATGACGGAAATGAATGTTGTGTCAGCCATATATGTTTTTTATTGCATTGCAGAGAATTTGTGGTAGAAAAAATTTATGAACTTCTCTATGAACCATCCGGACAATTTGTTAACTTCTGCCGGATGGATGAGCTTTGCTGATGTTGAATTTTTGCTAAGTGCAATGCACTTATATAAAAATACAGACTTCAGAGAAGCTATACCAGCTAAATATCGTCGTGCAATAACATTAACATTTTCATCCTCCTCTGTGGTCTAGTGGCTAAGACCACCGGTTTAAACTCAGAGGTCCCGGGTCGATTCCCAGCGGGGGGTACATGCTTGTGTACTCGGTTTGGTTGGTGGTAGGACTTGTCTGTCCGCCTGGCTAGCTACCACCATCTTATCTAAATATGTCGCTATAACATCAATGTTTGTAGCATTGTTGTGTTCCGGCAGCTAGAGATAAGATAGCCAGTGCCTCATTAGTTGTGGATCCCGGGTGAAGTGCACTTCCATCATTGGCCTTATCATCACTTAACATCAGGTGAGATCAAGGATCAAATATTTAAATAAAATTAAGATATTTGGCAACTGGTGACTGTTTGAAAATAGACAAAGTATTGATAAAATTCTACGAGCGGGATTGGAACTCGTGGAATTTTTTCAATACTTTGTCTTTTTTCAAATTGTAATTTGTTCGCAACAATATTTGCGTCAAATTATATGTAAATAATAACTGGTGACAGTTTCAAAAGTCTACATTATTTGTTTAAAGTATCTACCCAGGTTATATCGAAAATTAGCACAACGAGTACATCTGTTTGCCACCTAAATATAATAAGCAACCTCACGTGGATGTTAGCGATAATGATTGTAAGTTCTAATAGATCTTATTATTCGACCACCCTGGCTGATTTGTGTATTTCTTTTTATATTTAAATATTTTAAATATGTTTTTCTTCTATTACTACCTGTCACTTCTTCTTCTATTGTCATTCTTATATACGATATTAAAAACCTCTCTCGGTGTCTATTTTCATTATATTAATACTTACCTACTTTATTAATATAATGAAAATAGACGTGTGTAAGGAGACTACTTCCTTTACTAGAGCGTCGTCACCTTACTATGGATGCAAAAGATACAAATAATGAATCCGTATAATAGTTGAAATGTATGCTATTCAGGACGATTGTGCGTTTCGGCGTCCACTGAAATGCAATTTGCAGGTTCCAAAAGCGGTATTGTGAATCTGTGACGTTTAAGACCTCGTCTTAATAGAACTGACACCGAGGACGTAGTATTTACTTATCACGATAGCTACCTTCAGTTACAATTTAAACGTGAACCAATGTTGACTGCCCGAGTGATTGATTGGAGGCTACAGAATTGCTGCTGGTATTTCTCCATGTTCCCAAACTGTGCGAACAGACAGCATGTATATTGTTTAGGTAAACGTCTGCCGTCCAATTAGTCCTATACCTTGATTAGGCTTCTCGAGTTCAATGGTTCAAATCACTCGTGCAATGGAGGCTCGAGCTATGGGATCTAATTTAGTGCTTTGTCGGTTTCATAGTTTTCGTACTGAGAAAGTTAAAGTGTAGTTACAATGGTTAGGTTAGAGTTTCCACCGTCTTGGTGGCCGCGTGGCTAACCGCTCAGCTCGAAATTATAAGGTCTTGGGTTTATTCTGGTCAGGTCAAGCATATTTCATAATTTCAATACTTAGCTTGTGTTTGTGATCTTCTCTCTTTTTCTTAGCCCTCCTCAACCATTTTTTGTAGGCCTCCTTTATACTACGCCATCATCATGACAACGTCCGTCGTTGACTTGGCTTTGTTGTCGATGTAGTGATGACCCTTAGCCCAGCAGTATGTAGTGTGTAGTCGTTTATCGTAATACAAATATATCCACTTAGTTTAACAGAATTTTATGTTTCATAATTCGTCGCATTCGTATAAATTTAAATGATTTGATAATTTAATAGGTAGAAAAAGAATTCAACTACTGCATATTTATTTTCCAGTAGAAAACTTTTTACTTCTATAAACAGTTTTATGTGACGTTGGGTTGAGCGAATACGTTCCAGATGTTCAGAAATTTATCCAAGTTTTCATTTAGCAGCTACATTTAAGTACTTGTTAGGTGCTCAGTAGTATCTAGTATTCGTTAGATTTGTGCAACGGCGCGCGAGTAACCCGGCGTACTTGGACTTGGAGCCTTCAATACACACCGAACGTCGAGAACTTAACTGCCTATTTCTATTTACGAATAAAAGTTTTTTTTTTATTTATGAATAAAGTTTTACTTTAACTGTAATAATGATGACAAAGTTTCTTAGATAGTATAGTTTCGTGATTTATACTGACTCAATTGGTTTGCTCACCCTGTATATTTCAGACTAATAAATATTAAGACTACACTTTAGCTCTGAATATTTATTAGTTGACTTTCTCTTAAATTCTGTTTTGTCATGATTGGACTCGCAAAAATTATTCGTAACAGAAATGAACGATTCTCGAGTGTTTTATTATGTTTTTATTATGGTTAGTCAGAGTTTAGTTGTTACATAAAAGTTTGTAATAAATTTAATCCTATTTTATTACTTTATTTTACGGTTTTTTATCTTTATCAACGGCTTCACGTGCCTTCCGAAGCACGGAGGAGCTCGAAGTGATAAATTTTTGGTCACCCCACCCGATGACCGGCCTTTGCGAAGGTTGCTTAACACGTCGACTGCTGCAAAGACGTAACCTTAGCAATCGCAGACCCGATTCGCTTGACTATCTTATTTAAAAGTCTGTCGCCGTAACAGCAATTATAGTAGCATTGTTGTAGTTAGAGATAAGATAGGTAATTCTTCATCAGTTGAAGATTTCGGTTTTACGGTTCCACCTTTCTGTCGTAGATGTACAATAAACAAAAGAAACACTCGATCATGATCATCTAATTTAATTTTATAATTATCATATTGAGGACATGTGAATTAAAAATTATTGTGGTTATAAATAATTTTATGCAAATTTTGTTGCGAACAAATTACGACTTGAAAAAAGAGTTGAAAATATTTCCCGGTACATCAAGGGGGTTAAAATCCCGCTTCTTAATTATATTTTTTTTTTAAATTGGATTAATATGTTTCGCTTTCCAAAACTCTCCAAGTCCAACTTTATTTATTTATAGTACTAACATTTTTGTGTATTTATTTTTCCATTTAGCAGGGTTTGAACCCGGACCCTCTGACGATGCTGGGTCAAACGCCATCTAAATTATTGGATGGCGTTTATTACTATAGTATTAAGTATCGTGGCTTTGTTTAACCTATTTTTATTTGAATTTATCAACACTGTCCACTTTTCCTTTGTAAGCCAAATCAGCCTTATCAACATCTCATATATACGAGTATACCCTAGAATACTCTAGATATTTACTATTTTGTATTGTTTGTTTCCCAAATAAAATAAAAATAAAATAAAATATACTATACCTATATCAAGACTGTGTTTGTAAAACAAATGGGTACCAATATACCTATTAAATTATAAACACATTTAAATACACATACTTGTATGTTAGAGTTAATTAGACTCCAACGTAATCTCAGCACAAAATGTTAGCATCAAACGTTGTTTTATCATAAGGCCGATTCGCGCACAGACTATAGGTATACATACGGAGCTTATTTTAATCATTCAATTTCCTCTGCGGATATTTCCCTAGTACGCTCATGTAGCTATACCGGTTACACCGACGTATGTTTCATGATTAGATATATCTGCCTATATTAAAGACTTCTTCAGCAACGGAACATACGGATTCAGTTTCTTCCGAATTTTTACAGAAACTTTTTGACGTGACAACGTCTTATAATTCGATAGAGCCGGCTGCACGCACGAAAAAACATGACTCATGCGGCGTTACCTCGCTCTGAGGCGTTCGGGCCTGACCGTTACACTGATGATTTATATGCCGTTTTGTGGATCAAATAAGCAGAATCCATTACTATAACAATTTTTAATCTGTTCTACGGGATAGCAGAGATATTGAGAGTTATGTAACTAAAAGTAAGGTTAGTTTGTATATATGAAATAAATAGCTAATACTATTTATTAGTAGCTTTTATCACTTTAATTTCAAGTATTTTGTTGTTTTTTTATTTTTTAAATTTAAAATGATTTTCTGAATGAAGAATTTTATGAAAAATTTTTTTTTAGATTATTTTAGTTTAGCAAAATACTTTTTTTTTTGAGAGTTTGATGATTGCCTCAAACGGCATATTCAGCTTTACCGGGCTTTTTGGGGGGCAGCGAGAAACTTAAAAGGTTCCTCAAGCCGTGTGAAACGAATCATCCTCGGAGATTTTCTGGAGGGAAAACGGCATCACGCATCATGATTATAATTATCGCGTGTCCCCGTGCCCTACTAGATTCTCCGAAGGGTTCGGATTGGATCGGAATTAGCAAAAAAACAATTTTTGTAACGGCGTATGAAGAAGCAACTTGCATGGCAAGGTTACACGGTAAGGTGAAATTGGCAAGTGAGGCACAATCTAGCTCCACTATAATAGCTGTATTCGCAACAGCACTGAGAAAATTGGCAATCATAAAGACGTGAACTCAGCTTAAAGTAAAATGAATTCACTCCAAGGACGGAGGCAAAAAGAACGATGATAATACTGATGTTGATGATAACGGCATTTAAGATGACGTGTATAGAATAATTTAATCATACTACATTAGTAGGGGGTAGGTCATCGTATTTTTAGAGATACTTCTTCTTATAAATGTTCAAATAATTTTTAACGCAAATTTTTGTTGCGAACCAATTATTAAAACACAAAATGTTGAAACAAATTCCACGAGCAGGATTTGAACCTGATAGGATGATCGGATGATCGGATGATCGGATGTTAGTGACGGTAGTTGTTGACATTGAATGGGCGCCTTTGGCTTTCAAAGTAAAAAAGTGTTGAATAATTTCAGCGGGCTGGTTAGAACCACGATAGCTCAATTGGAAGAGCACCTGACCCGAAATGTCAGAAGGGTGCAGGTTCAAATCCTGCTCGTGGAATTTTTTTCAACATTTTGTGTTTTTACTTCTTCTTAATAAACTATGTAATCTATTTATATACGGTGACACTGTCATTGTGTTTTATAATTAGAATCTTATTTATAATTATCATACTAATTTATTGGACAGTGGACCATTTTCTATTACATAGTGTTATTATTTGAAGAAGACAATGTAATTTTATATGACCAATTTTTACGATGATAAGTATCATAATTTTATTTTTTTATTTTTTTTTTATTTTTTTTTATTTAGGATAACAACAGCCATCAACTTACATAGATACAATTTGTAAAAAGCATGGAATTTTAGGGCCAATAACAGTTACCCACTTATTCAAATAAGGAAACAGAATCTACAAGTAAATTACGTAACTGAATGAGTAGTACTTAGTAAACCTTAAAAACAACAACGTACAACCATAAAAAGAGCCATCAACAAATAACACTTAATAATAATATAAAAAATAAAAAATACATACACACATATTACATACCTACATATACAAATAAAAATTAAAATAAATTATTAAATAATTAAATAAAACAATCATATAATATATACTATATATATTATATATATATATATACATATATACACATACATATATAGACATAGATATAATCCACTATAGATACAAATATTATACTACAATAACTTATTACACATACAATCTTCACTGACTGACCATTTAATATCGACTATTCAACTCCTAATATAGTTTTGATTATTTTAAATTTAAAAGAAACTTTAGAATTATTAAATGGATCCACGTGTGGGAACCTTTTATTATAGGAATTAAGAATTCTACCAAGTGCTCGATTTCGTCCGTAGTTAGTAGAATGAAGTGGAACACTAAACAGGGATGTATGTCTTGTTCTACGGCTTGGCACATTGAACGTTATTTGTGCAAGTAAATCAGGGCTGTCGAGATGTCCGCTTAAGATATCATATAGGAGTACAATATCTAACACGTCTCGGCGTTCCTCTAGCGTAAGAAGGTTATGGATGCGACAGTTATGTACATATGATTCCACCTTGTCGGAGGACACACCGTTTCTGAAATTCAAATGCTTCAGAAATCTTTTTTGAATATGTTCAATACGCTTAATATGAACTGCATAAAAGGGAGACCACACTTGACAAGCATATTCCAATATACTTCTCACGTACGCCGAATAAAGAACTTTTAAACTAGTTATACTCTTAAATGGTTGACACGTTCGCAAAACAAATCCTAAGTTACGATATGCTCGATTTACTATGTTATCAAAATGCGCGGTGAAAGTCATTTTGGAATCAAGATAAATACCTAGGTCACGAACCACAGATACTCGCTCAATAATCTGATTATCAAAATTATAAGAAAAAATTACTGGTTTTTTCTTGCGCGTAAAGCTTATGCATTGGCACTTCCTGATGCTGACTGTAATGTTGTTTTTTTGATAATAGTCAAACAGATTGTTTAAGTCACTTTGAAGCAATTCACAGTCAGCAACAGAACGCACCCGCATAAATATTTTTTTATCATCTGCGTACAAGAGATAATATTGTGTTATTTACCCAAACAATTCGATTCCATCTTAACACATTTCAGTTCAAGCGTAATATTCACTTATTATTTACATATTTTAGGACAACGCATCTATTTTAAACCAACGTCACGATATTTTAAGGTTAAGCCAAAATGACATTTTTTTCAGTAAGGACTCCGCATTAGTACGGTGCTAGATTGTGATTCTACCAATGTTTGGTTACTTTTCTGTAACTGCGAAAGATGATTATCTTGAAAAAATCACTGCCTCTGTGCTCTAGTGGTACCTAGTTAGATTCACAGCGGGCTGGTACGTGTTTGTGTTCGATTTGGTTGGTAGTAGGCGATTTAAAGCTATAGTTTGTTTGTTATAGCTTGATACCTGTAACAGAAGTCATCAAAATCGAAGACGTGACTTTGTAAAAGCGTATGAAATTATTTGACTATATTAAAATAACATTATTATTTATCTATCTATCACTTAATATACTACAATTACTTTGTGATTCTATTTTATATGTTAGATTTGATTTATCCCAATAAACTCTCGCATAACACACATTTATCATAATTTTAAAACATTACAATAAAATAAACGTACTCCGTTACAAGATCATTTCATTAAACAAATAAATATAGTGTTGGGATAGAACAGCAAGTGAAGTTCAATGGATATTCAATAACCAATCGTTAAATTTTACAATTTATTTTCCTAGCTGTATTCATTAAATTGTTAGTCTTTATTTATTTTTCTTGAGTATATGACGTTTTAGGCCTTTGTCCAGCAGTGGACGTCTTTTGGCTGAGATGATGATGATATGACGTTTTTACAGAACTTCTAAAAATTAGAAAAGAAAATCAATTGGCACATTAGATAGGAACGGTACTTCATTAGGATAATGATATTCAATTGATAACTTCAATTATCTATTGATGCAATTACCTCAGTATATTGACTCAACCCTGGGCATGCCAATTTGACATCTGTCACAGGTATCAAGCTATATTGAACAGACTATAGCTACCACATCTAAATATCTATGTCGCCATAACATCAATGTTAGTAGCATTATTGTGTTCCGACCAATTTACTTCGTGGTTCCGACAGTCAGGAAGAAGATTATCATCTGGACGACATTATCAACAAGTGGACTGGATTTAGCTATCGTCAGTTAAAATATGCTATAAGGGAACGCAGAAAGTTTTGTGTACTGATATCTAAACTTCAATATAAAGATAGCAAGAACCCTTTCGAAGGCAATGGCAGCTAGGTTGCCACCGAATATTGAACTTTATACACTTGTAATAAGATTGAAAATCAATAAAAAATTGCAAATGTATTGCCCGTGAAAGGGTATGATGATGACGATGATGATGATGATGATGATGATGATGATGATGATGATGATGATGATGAGAGATAAGATAGCCAGTTCCCTGTTGTTTGAGGGTTCCGGGTGAAGTGCGCTTTTACCTGTGGCCTTTGCAATAAACAACAGGTGAAATATAAGTGAAATCCTTAGCTTACGACAGAACTGCTAAAAATAGACCCAACAGCTTTCGTCTACATTTTTAGATTTGAAACAAAGTATAAACTATTTATAAGTTTAAACGTCAAACTCGTAAACTCAACGGTTTTATAAAAGGTCAGAGAAGATCACTCATTTTTTTGTATACCCGACAGACGACTAGAGCTATACGATCTTCTACTCGTATTTATAATTCGGAGTTTCACCTGAGTTCTTCTCGTAATAACACGTGTTGTGAGACTCCATTTTAATTTTCATCTACCGTACAATTGTACTACTAATAAAAAAAAATACTTGAAAATGGCTAAACGCTAAACGCGAAGCCATTAATTAAGATAATTAATTAATACATATAAGTCGTTATCAGTGTATTTTATTTTTTTAACAAAATTTGTACCTATTCTATTTTCGATCAGTTAAACGCTTTTCATCAGGTACAGTCATAATGGCGTTGATGACATGTTCTTATTGTACCAATGTACAGAAAACAACAAAGAATAGATAACATTAAAATAATTTTAATATTCGAGACATGTTGGCCATAACTATTTATTTATTTGCTATCCCTTTGGTAATAAGATCTGATGGATTTAAGTACCTACTGCCATGTTACAACATGAACCGGGTTATAAGGCTTTAACTTGCTTATCGACAAAAGAGCTTTCAAGCTTTTAACATTGTCACCCATCGGGTAACCTATCAGCACAAAAGTTGCTTAACTCGCACGATCGCAACCTGTACGCGCAAAACTGCGTCAACGAGCTCCTTCTAAAATAAACTTACTCCAAAATATTAACCGTTTCAATTGTAAACTCGCTAACGAACTAGTGTGATTAGTAACTGAATTCGTGATCAGCTTGATAGGGGAACCAAAGCTCCACATGGATTTGCGATATGCCTATGAATGATGTATTTGTACCTGTAAATCTATAGCAGTAGTATGCCAGCTTTTTTTTTTACTTGTCCCCCAACGTGGGTCAGTGTCGGAGATTTTTGGTACCTTACTATATTCTATGCCGTTACTATTTGGCTTCCTAAGCTAGAGTGGCCTTGAGCCTACATATCCTTGCCACGATTGTGGCCTATCTACTTTTCTACTATCCTATTCTAGGGCTAAATAATTTTTCAGAGAGCTCTTTCCATTTTTCTCGCACGCTTGGTGCCCTATGTTAAGAGAATAAGTATAGAGTATATATCTTTCTTTAATATGTCTTACTTTATTCTCTAACCTATTCTTATATACTTCCGATCTCTAGTTTCCTTTTTTATTGCATTTTAAATGCCCTGTCTCTTATTATTTATTTCTAATTATATATCTATTACACTTTGTCATTTCTTTAAATCCACTTATGAGCAAAGAGTTTAAATCCAATGGTAGCTGCAGGCTGACTAAAGCGTACCGTCACGTGAAACATGACTTAATGACGTAATGACCAGTTTAAACGCTGAGTGAATGATGCAGGCTTCATTCAGGCGGGAGGAGTGACGTTAATTATGAGTGTTTGTTAATTATTTTATAATGCTTTCTCAAGCATATACGGTGTGATATACGGTTATACGAGCCCCAATGCAAATAATGTAATAATGCAAGTTCGTCTAGTATTAAAAATAGGGAGGAAGATTTAGCTTCCTGATTTTTCTTCGGCCATCATACGGCCAATCATGCCTCTTCGCATAAGGCTGTAATTGAAAATAAAGGAGACGCAAGCATGTGGCAAACAAACTGTTTTGCGTGTGCCACACACAAAGGTAGACGAACATTTTTGCGTAATGTTTTTCAGAATATTTGTTTATTTTTATTGTGACGTAAGGCCATAGAAGAAATGAAATATTTCGAAATAAACTTTAAAATGATGTCGAAACTGTGGTTTATTTTTTGTTACACAAACTTCATGAAACTTTTTCTACGTACCTATTTTATTTTCAGAGCAGTCCCACCACTGCTGATGCTGATGTTAAGATTATTAGTACCGCAAAAGCATTGCTACAATCCACAGCAGAACATCCAATTCAAGAAGTTGTTCATTTGCGCAAATTTTAGATTAGAAAATAACGTGTGCCTCACTTTTTCAAATAGACGAACTATTGGGCTCGTATGGGACTTTCATCGCGGAGCGCGATGGGGGATGGGTGGTTCTATGTGCCTCCATTGTGCATTATTTGCTAAAAAGCAACATAGACGACAACAACAAGTAATTGTACGTCATATTTCATTACCACTAACACTACTAACGGAACCCTTATGAATTCGTCATGTCTGTCTGTCTGTCTGTCCGTCCGTATGTCACAGCCACTTTTTTCCGAAACTACTCGTATAAGAAAGAACTATACTGTTGAAACTTGGTAAGTGAAAAGTAAAATTCTGTGAACCGCATTAAGATTTTCACATAAAAATAGAAAAACTACGCTGTATGTTCATTACACAAATAGCGTACTAATCAAGCCTTAGGTACACATGGCATCCATTTATGCTAAAACGGGCATCGCAATATTCTCAATGTTACTCTGGATAAATATTTATCATTTTGCCAGGTATTGAATGTCTCGATAGCCCGAAGCTAGAGCTAGTTATAATTAGAAACTCCCTCCAACTCCAATTTCTGCATACCGTACGGACGAAGACTCCTCGGGGCGGCTTATAGCAAAACCAGATGCACGTATTCTGCTTTAACATACAACACAGTGGGAAAACTTGTGCCACTGCAATTTGCATTTTAATGTGTCAACGTACCTATCCGTAATATTATATATTTATTGCGGTTTGCTATTTGCTATTTCTCTTATTTACAATAACTTCAATGAATAATTTGAAAGAGGTGATGAGTTATTTTTTTACTAGCGGGATTCGAACTCGCACCACCCCATGATATAACGGGTCAGGTGCACTACCTTCATGCTATCGTGGCTCGGTCTAACCCGCCAAACCAGCTCGTGGAAAATAACACTTTTTTTTAATTTGTAATTTGTTGGCCACACAATATACTTACCTAAAATTATATACCTATACCCACAATCTTCAATAACTATTTTTTAATTAACTAGCACTTCGACTGCGTTAATTTGAGATTTTAAAATAAACTTTTTTAAATAAAATATGCCTATAAAAAGTTATCCGCAAGATATATGTAGCATTCTATCAGTGAAAGAATTTTTGGAATTGAACCAGAAGTTTAGTTCCAGAGATTACCCTCCTCAAACAAACAAAGTCACAAACTTTACTTTTTTATTAATAGGCAGTATAGATATAGATGAACTTGCACTTTTTATTATGATCTCTGTTGTCGAGATGGAGATTCGCCGCGACGCCGTCGACCTAAAAAAGGTATAAAGTTTCATTACCAAGCCGAAATTAGGGAACGAAACGTAAGTAGACTGTAGCGTGAAAGTTTGTGGTTCTGACCATAATCATTTCTTCATCATGTAAATCATTGATACATTTCTTTCAATAATTGTTTACATGTTTATAATAATCCTGTTTGCCGTTTGTAAGGTCCGCCTTATTAATATTCAAATATGTCGTAACATGTTTGAATACTTAATTGGTTCTTATCTCAATTATGTAAAGTGCAAAACATCATGGCTACATCTCACTGCCTGTTTTAGGATTAACTCCTCCAGAAGGTAATACCCTTATGCTAGGAGTGGTTTCACGTCAGTTGTCTTGAGAGGCTTTGGGGATTGAATCATGATTTCTCGCATTTAATCTGAGCTTCTGTTATTTACCGCTACCGATGATGCAGCGGCGTTGATTCGTCTCAACTAGTCGGCTTTTTGGTTGGTCCCGGTTGCATTAGCAGCCGTTAACAACCGCTGACCCGCACTGGGCACGCGTGTTGGTGTACGGCCCGTTCTCCCTATCCATCCATAGGGAAGGCGCCCCAGCATAGGGGACGTTTATGCGCTGGTGTGAATCGGCTTTTGTGCTGTTAGGGATGAGAATGAACGTACATTATTACCAAGTCTTGGGTGGCAGTTAAGTGCAATTTACGAAATTATAAGGAGATATGTTATATTTTGGTAAAACAATCAAGCCTCTGTTGTCGAGTGACATAGCGCTCGGTCCGATGCCTGAAGATCCTGGGGTCAATTCCTAGGTCATGCAAAGTGTGTTTCGCATTTTTCAATGCAAAGCCCGGGTTTGTGATCACCAACCTGCATTTGGCAAGCCTGATGATTAAGCCAATCAATTGTAGCGATGACTTGATTCTAAATCATGGAGGCCTTTACCCTGCAGTGGGAAAATATATAGACTATTAACTTTCATGTCAGCCAAAAAGACGTCCACTGCTGGACAAAGGTCTCCCTCAAGGATATATAATTTTGAGGGGAATTTGCCGTAATCGCCACGCTTGGCAGGCGGGTTGGCGATCGCAGTAATGTGAGAATAATCACAGAGAGACGCTGCTGCCCATCCTCTGGAATGGTCCCATAGTTGCCTTCTACGACACCCACGGGAAGAGATGGGGTGGTGCAATTCTTTACCCCCGGCACCACACGGGGATATATTAACTTTACTTACTGGAAATATATAATAAGGTTTTAATTAAAATAGCGGCTTTCTCGAAGATCAATACTATGCAACCTGTACCTTTAATGATAACTGTCCTGAACCTCAGCAGGCAAATCAAGATTCCTCCGTGCTGTAGGAATTGGAAATCTGTTTTTAAGTTATGACGATACCAATATACCGTGGAGCCTTTCATGTACCTACCTACACACATGATCCTTACAACTCAGTATTCTGCACAAATTCATTCGACAGTAAAACTGAAATAGATTTATTGGTTTGCACGTGATTTATGTAGTGAAAACGTCTTGTTGTCGGGTGATGAATCAGTAAAGAGCAGAACTTTGGGGAAATTACGAAGTCAGTGCTAATAAATCAAACGGTGAGATAAGAGAAATAGTTCAAAGAATTCAGTGCACAAAAGGTACTTCGGTGAAAAGAAATACTGTCACTAAGTAATGGACAATTTTATTGTCAATGCCTACTAAATCATCTTAACATTATTGTTAGCTACAAACATACGATTTTGCCATGTGGCAATTTTAAATGTCTGAAAGAAGTGTCCTGGCAACATTTTTTCTCTTCTCTTCCGATTTTATTCAATGGCGGAGTGAGCCGCATTTTTATTCTTATTTTAAAATGTTAAATGTCAATTATTACAGTTTTCTTAATTATCTATTGCCTGTAAGCAGAGTTCTGCACCGAATGCGACTAATAGACGACCACTCTTAGAGCCATTGCAAACTGGCGGCTGTGTTGTTCATCTTGTGAGTGAATAATAATGTGTAGCCTTTAGTTGCACTTGCCTTGGTGCTTATCTTGCGAATGCGAAGGCGCAGAGTACAACAAATCCATCGCCGTTATTGGGTCCATCCAATACTAACCTCTCGCCAAGAACGTGGGCAGTTTTCTGTGCTTTTTGATGAGCTCAAAATGCATCACAAAAGTTGTTCAAATCGGTCCAGCCATTCTCGAGTTTTAGCGATACAAACGAACAGCAATTGATTTTTATATAAAATATAGATATAATATTTAATATCTTTAAACGAGCAATTCTTGTAAACATATATGTAATATATATATAATCTGAATCTTGGAAACGGCTCCAACGATTTTCATTAAATTTTGTATACAGGGGGTTTCGGGAGCGATAAATCGATCTAGCTAGGTTTCATTTTTAGAAAACGTTGTTTTATCCATAAAAAAATACCCAGCAAAGCGCGGTTATCCAGGTACTATATATAGTATATATTAGACAACATCACATACATTGTTCTGATCCCAAAGTAAGAGGCTAAAGCACTCGTTTCATGGAAATCAGAAACAACGACGGTACCACAACCACCCAGACCCGACACAATATCGAAAAGTTCGTTTTCGACATTGACCCGACCGGGAATCGAACCGGAGACCTCAGAGTTAGCGCCGCCCAAAGTCCAGCGTGCAAGCCACTCGGCTACAGAGTATGAACCAAAAAATCGATTCAAGAAGAAAAATCATGCATCTCTAAGCGAAACTGACGCTCATGACTGTCGCACGACTGTCGTCGTGTGTGCGCGTGCACAACGCGACTAGACGCAGCGACAAGTAGCGAGCGCGTGCTACTCCCCTCGTCGCAACTCTGCTACTCTAACGCCACGTGTGCGAAGCTTTGAACAAAATATATAAAAATTGTCCGCCGCAGCCTGTCGTCGCGTCTAGTCGCCGAGCTGTCGCAGTCGCGTGTCGCCTAGTGTGCGCCTACTTAATCATTTCTATTGTTATTCCTATTTCTGTGTTTTCTACTTCCATATTTTATTAAAAAGCAAAATACCAATTCCATGCCAAAGTAAATGGACTCGAGGCGTTCATTTGTTTATTTTTCGTGTCTCGTCTCTTTTTACTCGTTCGCCGTTCGTTCGTTTAAAATCCGTCCTAGCCTTTCCTCTCGTTGCTCATATTATCAACGTGTAGTGTTGTTCTCTAATTAATTTACCTCGCCGTGTTCCACGTAGGTGGAGAAATGCGAATCCGCTTGTAATTGGAACGTTGTTACGAGTGTTAGTGATGTGAACTTGGATTACCTGTGGCGGTGATTTTGTTTGGTATCGTAGTGACATACTCTATCGTTTGTACGTAACCTGTGTCTTAATTATGAGATAGATTAGAGTATTTGTTTTTTTTATAGTAGGTAAGGAAAGCCTGTAGAGATGGTATTCCTGTGTTAAAATTAGTACTTTCATTAGCACACAGACACGGAATTGGACTCTATTTTACACTTATAAAGAAAAAAAATTTTAACAGTAAAATAAACAATAACTTTTTTGATATATAGGTCTTACTTAAATTATACTAAAATATATTTGAATATCATTTTTGGAAAGTTATATATAACAGTGGTGTGTAGCTACTTCATTTTATTATTTAATAATAAAACAAAAAATAACACCCCCCTTGCCCATCGCGTATGTGTTCGTCACCATCATCATCATATCATTATCAGCTTATATTAGTCGACTGCTGTAAATTCCCCAGTGCACGTCACAGCACTATCCTTAGCTACTCTCATTCACTCTCGTTCTTGTGAGTTAATGAATGACATTAATGCTATTTATAACTTATTCGAGGATCTATCAATGCGAAAGCTTTTTTTCGGTGCCTTCGGTTAACACGGTGACTTTAATCTGTTTGTTGGATTCACAGGAGCGCCTCTTGCTGTCGGTGCTGCCGCGTCACGTTGCGATGGAGATGAAGGCCGACATCGCCAGCCAGCCTCGACAGGAGCAGTTCCACAAGATCTACATCCAGCGCTATGAGAATGTCAGGTCAGTGGAAGATGTTGTCAATAGAAGAGTTCTTTATTTTTTTAAGTATTTGCATTACTCTCTGGGGTGGTCTCACTACATATTATTTATTTTATTGGGAGGTAAAAAAACTATTTTATTTTATTTTATTTATGTGTGATATAACCAAGACCGTGGGTTGCACGTGGCCCAGACTAGCGCAGGATCGAGGCGAATGGCACAAGCAAAGAGAGGCATATGCCCAGCAGTGGGTCGGGAGGGGCTGATGATGATGATGATGATGATGATGTGTAGAAATAATAAACAAACTTATGAAGACAGTTATTCTAGGCGGGTTTATTTGTTTACGAATGTTATTAATTTAAAAACCTACTGTAAACTGTAAATTCATTTATTTAATTTTATTTATCGTACTTAAATATTTTTTCTGTATTAAAAATAAATTAAACCATACTGTTGGTTAACGGAATATTATTGTTTATTTAATTGTTAAGATTGTTAATAGCATATGTTTACTTATTAACCGTAGCTATAGATGTTATTTGTTACATACAAATAATAAATTCAGTTTGTTAGTGCGTATTTTTTTTCCCTTATGAGAAAAACTTCTAGGGGTTTTCGGGTAACCGCGACACTTTATTTGAAATGGCTCATTATTGAATGTATTTACTTATTGATAATTGTTCTTCGGATTGTTAATTGTATATCGCATAACCTAAGATCGATACCAAAAATAAATCGTTTGGTATCGTATTTTTACTCTTATCAGTGTGTCACAACCACTAGTGTCTGCAACAACAAAGTTAGGTATTTATCAATATAGAGAGTCCAATTTTTCATTAAAGTTATTAAAATATTAATACACAAAACTCAGAAACAGAACGCTGTCGCAAGTACTTAATCCTTAAAATAACACACATTCGAGAATATGAATATAATTTCAATAAACATTGTCAACGCCAAAAACTAAAAACATTGAGTAGTTTAAAACACTTTTTTTTCAAAAGTAGCTATTGCAACTTGGAAAGGAAATCCACTTATCACTTATTTTTTTTACGAATATTTCCCCATAAATTCTTACCCTTTTAAGCATATTACGGAGACTGGTGGTTGATGACTTGGCGGGTTTCCAATAACATTTCTTGAAGCCAATGATATAAATGAATGCGATACCTCAGTCGAGTCTCATGTCGCATAGGATGCTGTACTTTATCAATCCAATTTTTTAGCTCACCTCTTTTATTTGTCGTAAAATGTTGCTTTCCGGTACCACTCAGGAGCAATACCTTGTCGACATTTACATAACCGCCTTTGTGACCTGGTAGTCAGATCACCAGTTTCATGCTCAAAAATTCCGGGCCCGATTTTCCGGTTTTCCTATTAAGCTACGACATGGACTCTCTTAAAAGGGGGGTGAAGAGGTTTTTCTCTGGTCAGCAACATAAAAGCAACATCTCTGATGTTGCTGATGTCCATGAACGGCGGTGACCGCTCACGATCAGGCGGCCCGTCTGCTCGTTTGCAGACTGCCAATATACAAAAAATCACAGATTTCGCTGTCCCCACAAGAATCGGAGCAATGAGAATGAATACAACCATTTACGAAAAAAAAACAATTTATTTTAAATAACACAATCCCAACTTGAATGCACTTCTCGCCTGCATCCGCATCTTTTAACAGCATTACCATTACGATCGGTTAATAATCAAAGAAGCTACATCACTTTTTATATACGGAAATACCCGTTTTTCTACAATACCAAATCTAAAGGGACCACCTACACAATTATTAACCGATTTTCAAAAATTTTTCGCCATTTTGTAGCTGAACTAATACTCTAGGACCTTTTTTAATTTTTTCTTAAGACGGTTTTTTTTTTTCAAAATTTTCAAAATTTCAAAAAAAGTTCTAGCCTATTTTCACAATTCAAACGCTCACACGTTTCTCGATAAATTCCTCAACTCTTGGTACTATTCCCATCTCAGTTCTCTTAAAATCCCCGGAGCTATGGCCAAAAATACGTCTCAGGCGATTTGCATCTGATAACCATTTTCAATGGTAAAAAGTTGTGGCAGTCTGATGTGGAGACGTCTGTACGGTATTGTCGCTGATAAAAAAACTTCTTCATTAATTAAGTATTCTGTGTGAAGTGCGCTGTCCTTATTACTTTAGACTTATCATCCACTTACCATCAGGTGTGATGAAAACCAAGCGCAAATACATAAAAAACCGTAAGTGCGTTATTGATAAAAGTGCTTGGATAATAACATAACTCCAATATTAAGCCAAAGCCTCACACAGGTCAGGTAGGCTACTCTTGACGCAAACTCATCTCAATACAATTCCAATGCGATTAATATGTATCGATATTGGGAAAAGTTTCGCAACTTTGGAAACGCCCCGTCTCGATAATAATTTGTTCACTCAATTTCCACGCAATTTAATTCCAATGTAGCGCTATTATCGCTTTTAAGAGTGCCATTTGAATTTTTTAGATTTGGGATTGGAAATTGGTTATTGCAATTGTGTTTCAAGAGTTACCCACCTGAATGCAGCGCATATGTTGTTGAAAACATAATGCTGAGTACAACTGTCCAGAATTAATTTTTGTTCTTTAAAATAGTAACCGTATTATGTAAAAAAATATACATCATAAGGGGAAAGCGATGATTTGATTGTGGAAGCTTTTATCTAGCAGTGGGACAGTATATAAGCTTTTTACACCCGTTTGCACTAAACTTATGAATCGCCTAAGTCTTGGCTTAACTATTACTCGGTCAAGTTAACTCGACACCTGACTCGAAAACGTCGCTTACACTCAGGTGCCGACTTAACTTGACCGGGTAGTAGTTAGGCAAAGACTTAGGCGATTTATAAGTTTAGTGCAAACGGGTGTTATTTTACTTTTTACTTTCGGGTGAGCATTTGGCATTCATCACACCTGATGTTAAGTGATGATAAGGACGAAGGTGGAAGCGCACTTTACCCGGAATCCTCAACTATTAACGCACTGGTGATCTTATCTCTAGCTGCCGCAGCACAACAACGCTACAAACATTGATGTTATGGCGTCATAATATTTAGAGAAGTTGATGGTAGCTAGTCAGGCAAACAAACAAGCCCTACCACCAGCCAAACTGAGTACATAAACATGTACTCCCCAGTGGATATCGAACCCGTGACATCTGGGTCTGAGACCACAGAGGCGTTAAATACTAGTCTTTTCCGTAAGCAAAACTAATGTCCGTAGTGTAAATGTAATTAAAAATGAATCATATTTTTTAAAGCTCTTTCGTTTGCGCCTAAGGACTTCTCTTCGAAAGAGTACTGTAATCAGAACGAGTGAATGGTTATTTAAAAGTGCTCTGCAAAGAGGCTGAGTGCACTTGAATACAAACTTTTTACTCCTCTATTTCGCGTTCACAATCTGCGCCGTATCCTAACGCGACCGTAGGTTTCCTGTTAATTAGTTCGGTAAATGCATTTCGCTGTCGCACGGCTACCGGACAGGGCCGTAGCTAGACTCGAATTTAAGGTAGGGCAGCTGTGGTTACAGTTAGGGCGGAAGTAAGAATGTTACTTGATCTGTTCTGGTCAATAGAATTTTGGTGTCCTTGATTTGTGAACATGTGCGAGACAGGTTAATACTTATGTAATTGTCGGGGTGACATACTGATGTAACAAAATTCCCTTAAATTGCGATTTTGAAGTTGGTGCCATAGTAAAAGTTGTTTGTATTGATGGGTGGAATGACCCCCCATTCGGCATTTAAGGGAATTTTATAACACCCTATAATGACTGTAAGACTAGATGCCACTATACGCTATTTTTTTTTTCCGTCTTAAATCTGCTTTAAAGTACTTTGCTTATTATTAGATGATTATTAAGATATTTTATTAAGGTAAGGCATTGGTATTTTAAGGTAGGGCATTGGCCTTCAATGCCCCCCCTTCGCTGCTGCCCTGCTACCGGATTACTAATTAGCATGCAGTATTAATCCCTACTGCGAGCCCTATGTCCGTGATGGGGGATCACAGGAATTCATCATCATCATCATCATTAATCACCCAGCTTTCATAGGACACGTGACTTTCATACCAAAACCGCCTTAATTATGTTTGGTATTGACACGCATAAATTTCACACTCGGTTAAGCAAATTGGTTAGCCAATTTGGTATATTCCAGGATGTTTCTAGTGCGCTGTACCTCGTCTGCATATGACGACAGCGTAAGTTAAACATATTTCATAGACTGTGGTGTGACTGTAAATGTGTGTGATATTTTTACAGCTAAGAAGCGTTATTCAGATGTTAAACATCATTAAAATTAATGCTCTTATAGGCTTCTAATATAGTCGTTATACTTCTAGATAGTAACTAGATTGATACTTTCTGAATTTGCATAACACTTATACAGTTTAAGTGCGTAGTATAGACGTCTTCGGTGTATAAAGGGTGTGATTAATTTAAGTTTAGGTATTTTGAGATGTTACTTTAAACTCTATAGATGACATAAATAAATAAGTTTCTGTTTATTTATTTTGCTGCCTCATACTGTAGATAACTCTAACAATTCATTCATAGAGATGCCAGAGAGAGATGACGCCATGAAAGAGACATACAGACACGGCCTCGGTGGCCTGATTATGACATTTTCCTCATAGTCCTCAAAATGTCAGAATCATACCAATGCAAATGGCACAAAAAGGGACGTTAAAAAAAATTGAGACCCAGCAGTAGCATGACCAGCTAGTACAGTTTTTTAATGCTTGTTATAAGCCAACTTGTAGTCGTCAATATATCGAAACCTAAGAAAACTAATTCTTTAAATAATATCCTTGGCAAAATTTGCATTATAAGGTGGAGGAAAAAGTTTCTTCGTATTTTTTAAGAAAATTCAAAACGTTTTTTAATATGGTTTATTTACATTTAACTAAAGTATGTAGGTGTCCATTTTGTTCGATAACTTTTTGCCATCTTGTAAGTAGGAACATGACCCCATTGCTATAGAAATTTTGCGGCTTCAGATCAAAATACCGCGACAAGTGGTTTTGGCAGTCCTCTCGTGATGTTAACCTGACACTGCCTAAAGAATTCTGAAGAGACCGAAACAGGTGGAAATCTGAAGGTCAGGACTATACGGCGGATGCATTAACACCTCCCAGCCAAACTCTCTTAATTTTTGCTGAGTGGCTAAAGGTGTGTGAGGTTTAGCGTTATCATGATGAAAAACCACACCCCTTCTGTTGATTAACTCCGGCCGCCTTCTCTCAACTTCTTGCTTTAATCTCATCAGTTGTTCGCAGTAGAGTTCAGAATTGGTCGTGCCTGGTGGTAACCGCTCATAATGAGTAATGCCCTTCCAATATTACCACACACACAGCATCACCTTGTTGCGAGTTAACCTGGGTTTCGCCACAGTCTGTGAAGCCTGACCGGCCTTTGATCGTGACCTTTTTTGCACGTTCTTGTCGTACGTGATCCATTTTTCATCACCAGTTATCAGCTTCTTCAAAAATGGTTCGGTTTATTACGTCGTAATAAAGAATCACAAATGAGTACACGGTTCATTAGGTTTCTTTCAGTGAGCTCCTGAGGTACCCAAATATTGAGCTTTTTTGTGTACCCAGTTTTTTTCAAATGCGCCAAAACTGTTTTGTGGTTAATGCCCGGTTCTTCAGCTACGTCGTAACTACTGATATGCCGATCTTGATCCACTTTTTCAAAAATGGCATCCATTTTATCCGTAATAGGGCGACCGTGCGAGCGAGCGATGTGCATCTTTGACATCAAAATTTCCAGATTGAAAATGCTTAAACCAAATTTGTGCTACTCTCATAGACACTGCACAAGATAAACATCCAAATTTTTTTCGCGACTTGTGTTGCATTTTTACCTTTTTTGTAGTAAAATTTTATAATGTATCGAATTTCTTCATTATATTCACTTATCTTGACAGTAAGAAAAACAAATTAAAATCACACATTTTCCTAATTTGAATTTGGAATTATCTTCTTTAAAATTATAACTTTTTGATACCAAAACCAGCCAGATACAAATAGTATAGCCAAAGAGATTTTATAACAAGTTCATAGCGAAAAGACTTTTTCCCTAACCTAATATTTAAAACTAGTCCTCGCGCGCCATATGTACGACAGTCGTACGTAAAGTGGCGCGCTAATTATACCTACGACGCGTGACGAGTTAACACGTGCTCTGAACCCGGCCAACTGAGCTTAATTGCCTTAAGCGAAAGGTTTTCCTACCTATATACGAGTACACACGTCAACAAAATGTCTAGTGGTCAAGTACATTATTAGCTTTATATTTATATATATTTATATATTTTATTAAATTTTTTTCTAATAATATTTACACTAATCTGGCTTTCCATACTGGCTTCATGCTCTATTTAGTATGTTTTAGTAAACAACTTTATACCTATTATTTTGAAAAAATTATGAAAAAATGCAATTGTAACAAATTGGGGAAAGTTAGCTTACGTTAAGGTCGTCACCTAATTGCCAAAAAAAGCAAGAACAAGGTTGATTTTTAAAAAAAATATTGTAAAAAAAAGCTGTATTTTTACCATTCACACGAATCACACAAGCACAGTGATTTGGCATGCTTAAAATCAGTTCAACCAAATCACTTTGATGAATATCCACCCACGTTCTTTCTAACAAGTCAAAAAGTTGTTGTGGAGTGTGCACGGCATCCATACTCGGCAGAGCTCTTCTTTGGATCATGTCCCATGCATGCTCAATTGGGTTACAATCACCAGAACTCAACAGTTCTGGTGATTGTGCAGGCCACGGCAGGACGTTGATATGAGAATCAGCAAGAGTGCGTGTTACGATTCTAGCCGTGTGTGGACGTGCATTATCATGCATTAGTCGAAACGAATCAGCCAATCGGCCTCGCAAGGGCATGATCACATCCGAAACAATCCTCTCTGCGTAGATTTGAGCATTGAAGTTGCCGCTGATCCAAATGAGATCGGTTCTTCCACCGATCCAAATACCCAAACAAACCATGATTGTTTCCCCTCCATATGGATGAACTTCCTGACATAATCTCGAGCGTTCTAGACGTCCAGCGGTCTTCCAAACTCGAGCGCGTCGTGTATCCGGCCTCATACTGAAACGAAGATCATTTATCAGAGAAGCAAATACAGCGCCTTTCTTCTTCCTCCCAATTTTGGTGTTCGCGAGCCCATTATAAACGGGCCCTACGATCGTAGGGCGCTATGGGTGGAACCCTCAGCGGCCTTCGGGAACGCAGACGCACACTCGCGTAAACGATTCCGGATGGATTGGTCGCTTATCAGCAATGATCGGAATAGGTAGAGCAATTTTATGTACTTGCGATACGTTGTATTAATATGGACATTCCCGAAATATTGTCGATAAACAATTTTGATGCTGTAGAAAGAGACAAAAACAAGTGTGTTCTTCTAGCGGCGGAGCCCGGTATTGTATTTTTTTGTTTCCAAAAGCCGTGTTGCGCGGCAAAATCGTGCGGCAACATCGCGCGTGTGCGCAATGGAAATTGGCACCGCGTCGCTAATGTAAGTTTGACAACGACGTCGTGGCGCCCACTGCCAATACGTAAGACAAGCCTTCTTTTATCATGTTTATAAAAAAAGTTTCAGTAAGAATCTCGCGGAATGTCCATATTAACATCAAGGTTTACGGTCAATGAACCAAAATAGCTCTACCTATTCCGATCATTGCTTATCAGCAAGCCTGAAGCGCTGTGGAGCCTTGTGGCCAACATCATTGCGGTCATGGTACGATTCCGGCGAGCAGTATTTTGGATGTACCAGTCTTATCTTCGAGTAGTGATATGAGATCTTCCTCCATGTCGCTCGGTCACGCTGCCCGTGATACAATAGCGTGTCCAGTGGCGGTCTATGACACTCTGTGTAATGCCAATGGCGGTAGCCACAGTACGTTGCCTGGAACCAGCATCAAACATTCCAACGGCTCTCAACATCAGTCTCTTCCCTATTCAAATGACGCCGTCGCTCCATATCGTTGCAATTTTTTTCACTTCCAGTGCAGAATTTTTACTGCTTTTGTAAAATTACCATTACGCTCTTTTATAGGAATTCAGATTGACAGTTAATTTTCCATATTTAAACAATGTAAAAAATATATTTTTCATTCATATCGTGTCGTAAAAATAATCTATAACGATCCAAAAAAGTTAAAATATTAAGTCAACGCAACGATACTTTAAAATGTACTTGGTCCCTAGACATTTTTGATGTGTGTAGTTTATAATACCAAATTTATTTCAGAGAAGGCATTATTCATGATATTTGATGATAGTCTTCTTCTTCCTGCCCTGGTCCCATGTTACTTGGGGTTGGCGCAAAATGTCCGTTCCACTCTCCTCTGATCAGTCGTCACCTGTACAGTCACTCCCTTCATATTCATATCGTCGGTCACACAATCCATCCATCTTTTCTTTGGTATCCCTCTAGTATAGTATATTTGACGATAATAGTTAGGAGAACTTTAAACTATTATTAGAATTACGACAACAACATTTACAAGGTAAATGCATGTGTGCATCTGCAGCCAGCCGTCGCATTTATCCCATCCATCAGCAACAACACTTACAATGTTTTTTTTTAAAGTTTGCTAATTGCTTTTGCCGGTATTTTAAGCGTCACCTGACTTTTTTGGGGGTGGCGACAAACTTAAAGGGTTCCCACAAGCCGCGTAAAACTCAACACCGTCATAGGTTTTCTAGAGGGAATGACATCACGCACAACTGCGTGTCCCCGTTCCCTAATAGATTCTCCGAGGGAGCTCGCAAAATGCTGTTCGGAATCACACTTTCCAGCAATGATCCAGAACGTATATTATGTCAATCGTGACGTAATTATGCATCCAAGTAAGGACTTGATACCATTGTATGATTGAGCGCGCTATTGCTAATTTTGTAGTCGTCAGTTGGCACATTCGCATTTAATAATGAATGCTGATGACAGTGATGTGGATGATCGAATCTTTGATTTACGCAGTTTAGCGGGACGGTTTTGATCAAATGTTCATCCATCAGAAACACATTTCACTCTCATTGCCTTCACAGATGAGGCATGCCGCGTCGCTCGCTCTGCCGAACGCAACGGGACAAACCGGTGCGCCATTAATGCCTTGTTAATTAGTTACCTACTCAATATTAACAAAGGCTTTCACTAAAACGAAAAATATTTTCGGCGGTGTATGTTCAAAAGATGTTTTTCTATTAGAATTTTCCGTTTGGCGAAATTTTAATTAACATTGGCTCTACATAACTCCATTATTAAACAGGCAAACAGGTCTATCGGGATAATTGCGAGCACAATGGGAACCGATGATTGCTTCACCCAGTCATTACGGCCCGAGTCGACCGTACGGTAATGTGTGAAACATTACGGATATTAAAGCCCAATTGTGGATCAGAAGCCTTTGATAATTGGGGGTTCGCCGTCCCTGCCTCATGTAAATCTGTCGCCGTTTTCCTCAGTGTTTTGGCACAAGCGGTGAGAGATAGCCCGTTTGTGGTAATATTTCTTGATCATATTTATGCGTTCGGCTTGCTGTAGTTATAGTTTGTTTTGTAGTTGTGTTTTGCGTTCATGGATTACACACGTCCGTTGTGTCAAGCGGGCGCACGGCGCGGCGTGGCTTGCGCTTTTGTTTTGTTTATAGGAAGCCCGCGCGACGGGCGACCCGCCTCAGGCAGCGACCTTTTACTTAAGTGAATGGTCACCAGCTCGTGTCAATTAATATCTTATCTTAATTTTTGAATCCCATACTTTTGTATTTGGTACAAGTTTTCATTGAGTACCAGTTGTACCTTTAAACTTTTGGCCGGGAAATCAAAATACCGTCTTTGCAGATACGTTGTAATGTATACTTGGTTCTAATCATTTCTCGGAATTAAAGAAAAGAAAAAAATATTATAACCATAAAAGAACATTGAACGGATATGAACTAAAGTGCCACATAATTGAAATAGTCCCTTCGCGAACACATCAACCACACAATTGACTCGTCGTTCCGTACAATCAACATAGAATCAGATAAAAGACGATTTAAACTTATAACCGGGACAAGAGCATTTGAAAGCTATCGTAAACTGAGCCCTCGTATTCGAGAGATGAAATTGAATAAGTCCACTCGGTCGAGGATCATGTGTGGATTTTACTTGACCAATTTCTGAAAGGCTTTCGGACTGAGCGCTCGTTTATTTGGTCCAATAAATACCTCCTCTAAAGATGATTCTTCGAAATTCAATTTGGTTTTTTATTCAATTGCGGTGCAAGTTTGATACAACTTTAGTCAGCTTTCAGTCAAGTCTGATTGCCGGTATCTCTTTTTACAGAACGATGTGACAATGATCAGTATATTTGAAAACAGCTATAGCTAATTTATTTTGCTGAATTACGAATATTACACAGAAAGTAATGATAAATAAATTGTTATGTTGGAAAAAATGACCACATACCATCATCGGGCAGATAAAAAAAAAGAGCCCCAAATATGTATCCCTTGTGCGAGTATATAGGTTTACTTGCGCTAGGCTGTCTAAACTTTACGGTTAGTAGAGGGTGTCAGTATAAACTTTAAGTAGTGTATATCACGGTTGTCTATAAAACAGTTTAGAAACTCTCCAATGGCGCTTACAAAGTTTCCGTCACAAAAATTGTATAAATACAAAATGCGATGTAAACCATCCGAAAAAAAACTTAAAACTATAAAAATTATAAGGTGTTCGTCAAACAGTTTCATTTAACGTTCATGTTTAATACCTGAATCTAATATAAGAACCCGTCCGAATAAAACCGTAAAGGTGTAAAATGTGTAATAAAAGAGTGAAACATTTTCCATTATTGCAAAACTGATCCTTGCCAGGATTATGAAGCAAATAAAAAAGTAATTGCCGCCATTTAGGAGGCGCGACCGACAAATGGCGAAGAAATTTGGACGATCCCTGGTAATGTCTACCGATTATTGCCCATTATGTTACTTGAACCTTTTCGTTTTGCGAGCAGTGTCAGCCGCGTGGCCGTTTGAACTGTTTCAGCGCCATAAGTCGACTGTGCACTGTTTTCCGCATTGTTTTACCAGTATATAAGTTCATTTATTAACTAACTAAGTTACATTTATAGGTCACACACAAAAAAATACATTTCAGAAATAAAGATACAAAATATTAAACTGGGATGCAACCCAAAATGATGTACACATTATGACCACATTATGACAAATAGGAAATTAAATAAAGAACAAAAGTTAAGTAAATTTTTAAATAAAAACTTTACATTACGAAAAAATATCACAAAAAAAAGACACTACAAAAAAAATTGATGATGATTATTTGATTTGATTTGTAGATAACTTATCTTTATTTCGTACCAACGTTATTTTTCCGCAATGTTTTGTTTAGTATTTCTCATGTAATTTACAGTCAATTAAAATATAAAAGCTTGCTAGAGCTCCTTGATTCAATATCAGCAATTCAATATAATATATTCAGCATTAAATCCATTCATATTTGGTGCTGTATGTGTATTTAAATCTCTCAATGAAATGGGATCGTTTACTCGACAGATAAGAGAATCTAAAAACAAAACGTATTGAGATGAGACCTTTGTCTAATAATAGGATAATGATGATGTTCCTCGTAAACAAGCTCGGGTTTTGGATGTATCAGTGTCGTGACAATAACTTCAACAAAAGAAACTGAGTTGGCACCTTTTGGTCGACTCAACACCATGTACCTGCACATCAACTGACATCATCGACTGTCTTTTCATCCACACCATTTTGATGGATGGCGGTCTACTACTGTTCGTGTCTCACGTAATTTTTCACCACGAACTACAGTGCCGTGGGACCAGCTCTCAGCGGCGGTATTTCCGGACCATTACGACTTAGGGATCTTCAAGAAACGAGCCTATTCCTTCCTTAAAGACCGGCAACACATCTGCGATTCCTCTGGTTTTGTCTGGCGGTGATTGCTTCCCATCAGGCGACCCGCCTGCTCGTTTGCCTCCTTCTAATATAAAAAACCTTTACAAAACTGTCAAATTTCTTCAATAAATGTTCAACCTTATAGCTAAGATATAAAGTTCAAAGTCAATTAAGGAAATTTGACAGTTTGTGGTAGTTTTATGTGCACGCGTGTGTACAATGTGAAAGAGTTCGCTTGTAGTGATAAATCCACCTTTGCCTATACTAGCTTTAAGATTATGTTATGTGTAACTGTTTTTTCATCGGTTTATGAGCAATTAAGTATTTTTCTTTATTATATCTATATGTCTGTCTATAAGTCGTTTCAAGTAGAATAAAAAAGAGAAGGTGGAGTTCGGTGGCGTAGTGGTTAACGCACCTGGTCTGCTATTGCACATTTGTCACCCACAAAATATTTATCATCTCGAGCTTCCGAAGGCACGTAAAGCCTTCTCGTCTCGGCTGCATCTTATGTCAGTCGTTAACGACCACCAATCCGCACTCGGACCGCGCATTCTCCTTACATATCCATAGGGAAGGCTCGTGCCCCAGCAGAGGGGACATAATAATGAGCTCACTAGCTTATCACTACGCAGTAAAAAAGAAGAATCATAGCAGAATCGGTGCGCTGGGCTGCGAAGTCGACGGCACACGAACCAGGTGTTGGAAAGTCTGGCTTAGTCGCCATGGATCGGTAAATCTACATTTACCGATCACTGCCGACTCGGTCAAGACAAAGTTTCTGCAAGACGTCAAAAGCGAGTCGAGTCAAGTCAAGAGAAGTTCGAGACTACGGCTTTGTTATTAATTGTATGTTATTGTTATTATGCTGTTAATTGTTGATTGTAATATTGTTATTGTTGTAATGCCATTGTGGGAGATTGGTGGGAGACCGCCAAATATAAAGATGCGTGGAAGGGTTTGGGGGAGACAAAAAAAGCTTCTTAAAAAATGCCTGAATAATTTTGTGGCGTTTTGATTTTTTTTATATATATAATAAACCCCTTGTTCAGTCGCCATCAGATATATCGGAGCGGCCAAGGTGTCCAAATATTTCTGAGCAAGACTAAATTTCTATAAATTCTGCACTCTCCAAATGCCATTTATATCGCAACTACTGCAATGCCATAAACATCTGAGCATGCTGTTTTTCAATAATTTGACAACAACCAAGCATTCTGAATAACTGACATTTCGCTTATTCTCCCGCTGTTAAATGCCAAAATTACACGACTTTTGAAAAGGGACAAATATATCGTTTGACATTACGTTACTCTTCTCGTGAATTGTCAAAATTTGAAATACGAAATTCACACACTACTTACTTGTTTCGGCGGGCTATTCGAAATGTCTACTTTTAACATCTTTAATTGCTAACCAGTGAACTTGACATCCAACGTATAGATAACTGTAACGCTTCAAGGGTCCATTTTATACCTGACACTGGCACTCGGTATTAAATATGTTTTGTGAATTGCTACACTAATATGACAAATATCGCATCATATTCTTGACAAAAACGTATTGAAAATGTAACCTTAATGCTAAATCTTAAGCTATATTTTGCTTAAATGAACATATATTTGTGAACGCCTTTGTTGCTTAGATACGTTTGGTATTTTGTTCGATCAGATATTTTCGACTGGACGTATGCAAAGAAATTATTGAAAAACAGCATGCTCAGATGTTTATGGCATTGCAGTAGTTGCGATATAAATGGCATTTGGAGAGTGCATAATTTATAGAAATTTAGTCTTGCTCAGAAATATATGGACACCTTGGCCGCTCCGATATATCTGATGGCGACTGTTCATAAAAAAATATTTAAGCATTATTTAGTTAATCATTGTTTTGTCTCTTTTTCTCAAATTGAAAATGACGTTTGTGTCACGTTGACAAAATAATATTTAACTAAATAATGCTTATATAGTTTTTATGAATAAGAAGGTAAATGTTTAACGTTTTTACTGGTGATTTGGAAATAATAATTATAGTCACCTTCCTATACGAGTTCAATAACGTTATACTCGTTCTCGTAGTGCCCACCTGTGGCCACCTGTGGCACCTTAGGCTTTGTCTGTGGTTTTTATTTTAATTGAAATTCGTATGACACGCTCCTATACAAATTATTTTTTACTATATTTCGTTAATTAAGAATATTTAGTGCCTTACAAATAAACAAAGAATAAGGTCCGAATAGTTATTCCGCGTTTTGTTCCTGTCATGTAAACGTCATTTTAAATTAGAGTAAAAGAGACAAAACACAGAATACCTTATTCTTTGTTTATTTGTAAGGCGCTTAAAGTTTATCCTTTTTGTCAACTTTACTTTGTGTCCCTGTGTTGAGTGGATACCAATAATATGTTTCATTCATCATTAACAAGCCATAATTAGCGTAGGTCTTTCATGCTTTCTAAATTTAACTGTTTTGAATCTTGATGATAATATATTATTATTATTCATTCATCATCAGCTCATTTACGTCCCCACTGCTGGGGCACGAGCCTCCCCTATGGATGGATAGGGAGAACGGACCATAAACCACCACGCGGGCCCAGTGCGGATTGGTGGTTGTTAACGACTGCTAATGCAGCCGGGACCAACGGCTTAACGTGCCTTCCGAAGCACGGAGGAGCTCGAGATAATAATTTTTGGTCACCCATCCGATGACCGGCCTTTGCGAATGTTGCTTAACCTCAGCACTCGCAGACCGGGCGCGTTAACCACTGCTTTATTATTGTTACATATTTGTAAGTATGTTTTTTCTCCTCAGCTACAAGCCGGGTTTCACTAAAATTACGGGTACAAACCAAGTAATTACAGGGTGTGGTGTGTTATCTGTATATGGTGTAGGGTTATTTCAGAATATTCCAGTTATTACTTACCATAAACATCGGTACTATTATCATAGTGCAGCTTGTATAATAATATAAACAAACACTTAATCTCAGCTGCAGCAACAAATAAATAAAAATAAAATAAAACTTCTTTTTATGATTATTATTATATCAGCTGTGACTATCCTACTCCTAGGCAAAGGCATCCCCACACTTTTTCCACACCTTCCGGTCCCCTGCAACATATGCCATTCTTTCTTCAACCTGTGATATATAAATATTATATTTATATGTATATCTCTAAGCAACGTCTTTTTCTGCAGCATCCTGTTCGCTGATATTTGCGGCTTCACCTCCCTGTCAGACCAGTGCACAGCCGAGGAGCTGGTCCGCCTATTGAACGAGCTATTCGCAAGGTAAGTCTTCACCTAAAGGCCCCTATTTACGGGCCCTCCATATGCGGCCACTCCATCATACCAAATCAGAGTTGGATTTTGGAATTTTCCGAAATCTAACGCTAGGAGTGATGCCACGCAAATCACGCAGTTATATGGCCCCCATCATGGGCACTCGACTCCATCGCTTCACTCTATCGCATTTAATCGCACAAGGGACAAAAGACGGAGATGAGGAAAAGGAAAGGAGAGAAGATGTGACCTAATCATAATCAATCAACAAGCGGAGATGCAGGAAGTTAAAAAAAATCCTCTTGGTGGTTAACACCACCAAATTTGATACCTAGTATTTCCCGAACTTCCGAATATTCCTAATACTACGATTGAAAGTGTAATCTAGATATTTCAATTCGACGTTAAAGTTACGAAATAATTACCGGTACACGAAATACAGGTACCTATAAAATTCGGTGGTATAAACAGCTCCATGTTTGTCCCGTCGTGAAGTTTCGGTAAATTATGTACTACCTATTCCGATCACTCATACTAGCGTATTAACAAGCAATTCCGACGAGCCATGAAGAAACCCATGTACCTACTGTCAACACTCGGCAAATTTAGTCTGAAACTGCTTACGGTCCGGTAACTAAACTCGTTATTACTTCTTGTTGATATGCAAATTAGCTCTGGGTCACTATATTATGCAAAATGCCAACAGCCGGTCAGCGATCTTCTTTTGTTGCGAATTACCTAGGTGCGAACAATGTTCGCTCAATACAACGAACAAAATTAAATGGTTTTATTTTTAATTGACGTAACTACTAGTGATTTTCATAAAAAGTTACATATATTTAATCTTCATCCTTCTACTGGTCCAATTTCCAAAAAATATTTTAGTGATATAATGCTACATTCCTTGCAGGTAACATAGGCTATATTATATTTTTATAAATAATACGTTTTTTTTTTAAATTAGGATTTCAAGTAAGTATTGCATTTTTTTACGGAAAAAATATGAAATCCACGTGGTTAATGCCGGATCCCTATATTCTATCGGTCTGTTGTTTTGCTAACTGGAGTTAAAAATTTGACATAATTTGTATGGAGCTTATGTCAAATTTTTATCTATAGTAGGCAAAACAACAGACAGATAGAATATAAGGAAGCGGCTTAAGTCGCGAGAAAAATGTCACTTTTAAATAAAGCCAGTAAGGTTTTTCCGTACTGGTCACCAGCAGTGTTGCTATTATTTTAAAATAATTACTTTAATAATTACGTTACGCAATTTACGAGGCATGTAATTATCTCTAAAAGCCTGTTTTGGCGTAAAACGATCAACGTCACGATCGGATTTCAGTTTGTTCATCTGACGAGGGCTGTTGTGCTACGAAGGGAATTATCACAATGTTATAGGCTATTGACTCGCTATAGGCTGCGTAATGGATAGAAGTAAACGTTGAGATGAAGACTGATCGAGGAGAATGAAGAAAGAAACCATGTTACATTTATTTCTACACTGTCAAATAAACCTTTTATGTGTTTCACAATAAAAGGTGAGTTAATACCAAGGAGAAGAAGAAGAAGAAGAAGAAGACGAAGAAGAAGGAGAAGGAGAAGGAGAAAAGGAAGAAAAAGAATAATAAGAAGATTGAAATACAAATAAACAGATGTGATGGCATTCTTTTATTTGATATTTTTTGAAGGCTTCTGAACTTTTTTCATGTAACATATCTCAAATTAACTCCCTTTAAAGCGGCGACATTTTACGTGTCTGACATTAATATGCCGAAACGTGAACTCGATCCATACCTACTATGAAAGATCGTTTTTATTTATAAAACCACGGGAACCGATCGTCACAACATAAAGAACAATAATTTGGAATTCATTCCACGCCCGAAATTTATTTACATTGGGAATGCGACGCGCAATATTTCGCAAACTCCTAAATACACAGGGCGGATTCTAAACAAGGGTATTTATCATTTTGTCGATGATAAAGTGCCGGCGGGACGATTGGGCCATCCATCATAGCACCTTCGCGATATCGGACACGGGCCGGCGCCCCGGTGGCCTAACGAGTGCGGGCGCACTAATACAATCGTTACACCAATCAAGTGGACGAAAGGGAATAGGTATAGCGACAGACCTAGCGAGATAACCTAACCGACTAGAAAATACAGAACGTAACAATTCGCTGGCAAGAATAACTTTACAAAACTATTTATAGTGACACGTCGTCATACATACATAATTTCGAGAAAAACCCTAGTTATATCTTTCAGTGTTAATTTATTTAGCTTTATTCCGGTTTGATGATCTATGACATTATATGATGAGTCTGAAGCGAGAAAACTCAGTCTAGTCTTTAATGAAATTCAAGGGATTCGTAGCATATCACTGTTTATATAATTATTCAGCAAAATATCATTAATCTTCACACTTTAGCATCAAATAAAGAGCTAAGTTACGAGTTCTAGGCTGTATTAACCAATACAGTCCCGATTGTTTTCCCCAACGTGAAAAGGAGAGTCAGGCTAACAAGACGTATGTTTATGGATCTTGGGCCGCGTCCTCAACGTCTGCAGTGAGCGGGGCGGGAGCGGTGGCGGGGCGGAGAGCGGTGACATTCGCAACGCATACTCGACGACTTTAGGAGCGGCTGGCGCGACAAAAAGTGACTTTTATTTTATTTTGTACTAGCTGTTCCCCGACCCACTGCGTCGCATAGCGTCTCCCGAATGAGCTACTACTCGTACTTCGTATATAGCCTATAGCCATCCACAAAAATTTAGCTATCAAATGCAAAAAAAAATTCAATTTCAGAATTGAAATTTTCAGTCAGCTGGTAGTATAAGAGATCGGCGCGTTCAAACAAAAAAATATCTTATCTTATCCTATCTTTTCTCTAATAGTTGAAGGTCAAATATTTATAAAATACAGTGAAAAAATTAAATGCCTACCCGATCCAGCCAAGAATCGAACCTGGATCTTCCGCAATCCGGCCGGCTGCACTGACCATTATGCAATTATAATGTATATGGAATAGAATAGAATAGAATCGGGAGGAGGAGCGTTCGCAAACTTGATGGAATCAACGGGGTTATCAAAGACGTCTCCAAACGTCTTTAAGTGGGAATGCTTCTACCATCGTAGTAAGTAACTGCCTAACAAGCATGTTGAGATGGCTTCTGTCACCCACATAAAGGTTAAGCATCATCACGTCATTTTTACGTCCCCACTGCTGGGCGCACGAGCCTTCCCCATGGAGTATGGCTGGACAGGGAGAACGGGCCATAAACAACTACGCGGGCCCAGTGCGGATTGGTGCTTGTTAACGACTGCAAATGCAGCCGGGACCAACGGTTTTACGTGTCTTCCGAAGCATGGAGCTAGAGATGTAAAATTTTTGGTCACCTATCCGATGACCGGCTTTAGCGAAAGTTGCTTAACCTCAGCAATCGCAGACCGGGTGCGTTGACTGCATCATCGAACTTCTCGTACATAATATCGCGTCGCCATCCGCTTCCGCCTTAGTAGTGTGTCCCCTGCCTACAGATCCGTCCGCGCGCCGCCGTAAATCGTTCGGTGCTCTTTATTGCATCCATTTTACGGTGCAGTTGACTTTTTACGTCCGACTAATGAAGTTGCCGGAGGACGCGCTCGTTGGCAGGTGTCTGTTGATACCGGTAGTCACCGTGGCCTAAAATGGGGGCAATTATTCTTGGCCGAGTATTCCTCTTATTACTATTTTAGCGAAATTTTAATTGTGCCTTCAGTCTAATTGTGATGGCGTATTGAGCAGCTAATGAGATAGTCAGTGTCTCAGTAGTTGAGGATTCCGGGTGAAATGCGCTTCCAAAGATTAAAAAAAAAGAATTACTAATCGTGACGATGCAGACCTCGACAAGGATTCTGCAATTGGAAAAACATCCACAGTAGTTGTCTCAGTGGCCTGATTAAGATTTCTGGACTATTGAGAAAATATCACAATCAGGAAGATTCCCTGAGACCACGAACCCTGCAAAGGGTTTAAAAACTTCATCATCTTCTAGAAATAATTATTAGATAACAGATATATGTACTAATATTTATACTAATATAAAAATAATAATAACTACTGGACCGATTAAAAAAAATCTTTCACCATTAGAATGCTACATTAGCGCTGAGTAACATAAGCTACATATATTTAAAAAATGTAATAAAATAAATTACTGAAAATGACAATTTAATTTTCCAATAGGTACAAAATGATTTATTTGTTTTGTTGTCATGGAAACCATTGATTATTTAACTCAATGATGGAAGCTGTCAAAGCGGGTACGAAGTCCGCCGAGTCAGCTAGTGTAAAATAAACGCGTTTATAAGAGCTCGAGCGCGCGAATGCCAGACACAATAGAATTTTAATTGTTATCGGCCACCTGGTGGTCGATCGACGCTCATGGGACACAGTTTTCCTTTCATATATTTAATTTCACTATTTTAAAACACTACTAAATCAATTGGTCTATCCAACTCTATCACAGATATAGTACAATTTAGATCTGGCTTTACTTATTTTTTCCGTGCACGGTACTCCTCGCATGATGATTAACCTCATCAATCACGATGAAGATGAAATACGATATGTACACAAATGAAAAAACATAAGCGTTCGCTTTTTCGCCTATACTCATATATAGGTATGTAATCCCATACTAAGCAACCTTCACCTTTCGACGCTGAAAGATCTCGTATTTAGTTGTAATAGAATAACCTTGTTTACGGTATATTGGGATAAGGTTTTTTCTAACCGGTTCGAGATTTTCAATGTTGATGGTGCTTACAGTAATTGTTTGTTTGTCTAATTAATTCATTATGCTAATGAGTTTTGTGACCAGTTGAATTATATTCTTTTGGTTTGATTGGGTTCCAATAGAGTTTTGTATTCCTATTTTACCAGAAACTGGCATGCAAATTTTAGTTTGAAGACAGTTAATTTACCTAACTTACTTACAGTAACTGTAGTTAAAATAACTTTGGATCTTCTCATATGACTAAGCCTTGCAATGTTAAGATTATTCAGATCAGTAGGTACACATACAGAGTGAAACAAATTTGGATCCATTAAAAGAAATGTGTTTGTTTTTTTATAGTAGATTTAGTTATTTTAACAAAAATATTTTTTACATAAAAATCTATGTCATTACTATACGAGATGTTTGGTAAAAGGTGTATATTTCCGAATTATAGCCATGCAACCAAGTTTAAAGAACAATATGATAACATGCAAAATTATATTTACGTTGATTTATTACTTTTCATTAAAAATACTCAAACTTATTAATTTTATTACAGTTTTGACTTGTGTTTATATTTGACCATGAGGTTAACGACCAAAAACAACGTATCAGCTTTGACCTAGGGTTGTGGCTTTACAGTTTTACTTAGCGACAAGGAACCTCAATATCTCGGCTATGTGGTGCCTTAAGGGATGTTCATAATTTTCCAGGATTCTATCAACGATACCCTATCTGCCATATTCGGGATAATACAGGTGTTACCAAACACCCTGTATACTTATATACACACACATGTATACTTATATTCAGGGTGTGGTTTTGTAAAACAACGCTTATCTCAGGGGTGGTAGTATACATGACACTGATGCCAAAAAAACCTTAAATTTTCATGAAAAAATCAGGAAATTATGGTATTATTACGCGGGCGAGCTATCGGCCATTCCCCACGCTCTCTCGGGGCGGCGGGCGCATTTACTCGGTGGTGTAGCGGGGTATGCGGGGGTGGTGCAGGCGGTAACAAGCGCCGGCGCCGGCGGCGCCAGTCAGTCTGCTTGCCGTTTTTTACTAATAAAGTAATAGTTAAATATTTATTTATATTTTTCTTGTAATTACTTTCATGTGTACTATCACCCCTGAGTCGGGCGTTGCTGTTCAAAACTACACCCTGTATATTATAGTGGTAGTCATAGAAACCCGTTTAATAAGCTAATCAGTACAGACTGTCTCTACCCTCTGGAAAAATAATAACACTATACGTTAATTATTTACACGTATTTTATTCTATTCAATTTTTTTAAAGGTTATTTTTGACTAAACTTCTTCATACAAAAGTAGGCTCTAAATAGACGAAACCTAGGTTCTAATGTCGAGTGGTGAGCGCGTTCATATTTTCAAATATGAGCGCTTGGGGTTTGACGGAATTTCGCCGTTTCCAATTTTGAACAGTTCGGAGTGGAAAGGCTATATATCTTTATTTTGCTATCAATGCATATAACTGTTTCTTAATAAAGCTTAGGTACTTATTTTGCTCTATTATAAATATAACTATATTGATTTACTCTATTCACAAATTGGATCCAAGTCCGTATTCAAAGTAGCAGTTGCCATTTCTAATCGTTTCATTGGGGCCTGCATATTTTGTAAGTCATCTGCATAAAGGTGGTAAAGGTATGATAATGAATAGAGCGAAAAGCAAAGGAGATACAACCGCAATACTGTGATACGTATTTTCTCTCTCTGTCGATTAATCCAAATATAGTAAATAGCCTATAACAGTCCCACTGCTGGGCAAAGGCCTCCATCATTGAAAGCAAGTCATCACTACAATTGTTGGGCTTAATCATCACGCTTGCCAAATGCGGGTTGGTGATCATAAACCCGGGCTATGAATCCAAAAATCCGAAACACACTTTACGCGACCTTAGAATTGAACCCGGGAGTTTCAGGTATCAGGTCCAAATATACTTTTTTATAATTTGAACCAATTTTGAAATTGGCTACTTTATTGGGCTTCAGGGGCTGTGTCCGCACGACCCTTTCAACGTTCCACAAATGTGAAGACCTGTGTCCAGTATAGTACCTACATATGTAATTAGAATAATTTATTTATTAATGGCGGTAAACAAACGGATTTCGATCGATTATGCAAGCAATCGTACTTACGTCATAACATGATGTCATTTCGGGATGGATTTTAAATCCAATTTTGACACAATATTTTTTACGGTATAATTAAAATAAATAGTCTCACATGGTGACTCCAGAACAACTGCCGACTTAAGCTCGATCCTAGAGAAAGCTTATTAGATTTCTAAAAAGGAACCTCTCCGAGGTAGAAATTATTAATATAATTTACAAATAAATATTCACCGCGTTTTTACTTGAGCCCATCTATGATGTTTTTAATAATTAGGAGATTACTAAAAACAGTGGTTTTGCACCTAGATTTGACCGGCTGGCAGCAGAACACCACTGCCTCCGCATAAAGCTGCTGGGCGACTGCTACTACTGCGTGTCTGGCCTGCCAGAGGCACGCGATGACCATGCCAAGTGCTGCGTTGAGATGGGACTCGACATGATTGATGCCATCGCGTGAGTTTTTGTTTTCTGTAGCTATAGGTATCTACTTTTGCGTGTCTGGCCTGACCGGAGCACTGAACGACAATGCCAAGAGCTGCGCTGAGATGGGACTCGACGTGATTGAAGCCATTGCGTGAGTTTTGGTTTTTTGTAGCTATAGGTAGCTACTATTGCGTGTCTGGCCTGCCATAGCGCGCGACGACCATGCCAAGTGCTGCGTCAACGCAGGACTAGATGCATTGGATTAGACTCGAGAACATTGTAGTTTAATAGATTATGTACACGAGTAGACAGTGGACTGTCTACTCCTCCAATTTGACCACGTCTAATTAACCAAAGCACTGGAAGTTACGCAATAGGTTAGGTACTACCGGAGCCTCCTTTTCATGTTTTTTTTTTACAATGGCAGGCTCGTCCGCGAGGTCATGGCGGTGAACGTGAACATGCGCGTGGGCATCCACACCGGCCGCGTGCACTGCGTGGTGCTGGGCCTGCGCAAGTGGCAGTTCGATGTCTGGTCCAACGATGTCACCTTGGCCAACTATATGGAGAGCGGTGGTGTTGCTGGGTGAGTCTCGATTTAAAGCTAGAGACGTAGGTACAGTACAACCCAGATCAGACTTACCCCCCATATTTTAAATCTTAGAATAAAGTTTGATATGGGGCCTGTTTCTCGAAAGGTACTTACAAGTTCACAAGTTCACAAGCTTCGATATGTAACAAGGACTTGTAAATTATGTTTCACTAAGTAAATAACAAGTGTAATTTTTTTATGGTAACAAAATAGATTATCATTGCGGTATTAGTAGTCTTACTAAACAAAAAAATGTGGGACAATGGAAACACATATCCGAATTTTGTAAAGATCTTCGGTTAATAACTCAAGATAAAGACTACTCGTATTTGCGAGATGTTACCACCACCGTGTTTACATTTTCTGACCATTTGACAAACAAGGGATATAATATTTCATAGACAGCAGCTACAATATCGTGAGTAGCTCTGCAAACAAAATTCTAAATGTTTTATGTATTGGCTGTAACAAAATAGCTCCTATCGATAGCACTACGCCGTCGATTCGTAGTCTACAGGTCGAGATACTTTATAGCTACTAAGAAGACCCCGGTAAGGAACTCAGCAAGGACATTTACTGACTTTCGTGGAGTTTATTAATTTCTCTCATTGGTATCGCCCTCTTGTGTCGACTTGAAATAAACCTCAATCTGGCTCATTAAACTAGCATTTTCAATATAATTGTGGATCGCAATCCTACATACAGAATTTGCCTATACGATACTTGAAGCATCCCGACGCCAAAATTGAGTAAATGTGGCTGTCAACCCAAGTAAATGGCTATCGTGTTTTTGTTGGCACAGCATATAGGCCGCAATTGCTTGGTGTCGATATATTATTGGATGCTTTGACGAAATCTGTGACAAGTCTCTCGAATTACGACTACGTAGTTCATGGGAGATTTTAATATCAACATGCTTAATGAGTCTCATAGAGATGTGTCAAAGGTTAATGAATTTCTACACAGCATGGATCTGCATCAGGTAGTGAATGAGCCTACACACTTATCTGTTGATTCTAATACCTTGATTGATTTTGTGTGCACTAATTGTAGTGTTCGTGATGTATTAGTCACAAATATCACCGGAACTTTGGGTCACCAGCACCATCACCAGTTTTAGCATACCGGAGATAGAAAAAAATATCTATCTGTTTTTGCCGTCCCAATAACCTATCGGAAAGTAAGGAATCTTATCCGCCCACGCTATCTATCGATGGGAGGGTCTGTCACATCCTGCAGATAGAAATTTGTATGGAAACATAACATTTGGCATCCCTATAACATTTTGACAGCAATCAGTCAGTAAATTTACCTATCAAAGTTAACAGATTTGATAATCTGCCGAATTTCAGGGATAAACGGTTGGATAAGCATTTTTTACAGATATTTTATTGAAATTTGCTCGTATATTTAAGTTTTTTGGCATTCAAAATATGCCTAATACAAGTGAAAGTGGAATTATCAGACTGGGACAGTGATTCTGAAGATGAAAATCAAAGGGCCTATATGTCGCATAACCCTTTCAGACCGAGATTGCGACGTTCCTCGGACGGAATCTCGACTACTTCAAAGAAAGCAATCATTCATGCAAATGTCAAGTATCGATGTCAAACATCGAGAATTGCGTTTCGTTTCAAGTGACTAAAATTTGCACGAAAACGTAAAATAAACAATACAATGTCGCCCGGGCGCAAGTGACCGCCCAAAATATTTTAAATATATGGAAAGATATACCCCCCTCGCTTAGGACTTCTTTCGTGCAGACAAACCTTTAAAAAACATCTAAAAGTTGTGTTACTTGAAGTTCAAAAATCAGGGATTTGTAGCAAATAGTTGCTTCGGTGGCAGAATTTTCCTAGTGTCTGCTTAGATCAATTGATCTAATGCAGTTTGAGATTTTAGAGTGTTATGAATATTGACTGAGCTTGACTAAATAATTTAATTTCTGTTATTTTATTTAATATTTATCAATATGTTAGCTTGAAATATTACCTAATTATGAATCAATTATTATTTATTATTTTATTAAACATTAGGATATAATCCTGATTTTATTACTATAGTTCATTCATTTATTTATTAAACAATTCTCGATGTATTATTATTACTTATAAAATTAATTGACAAAAATTTATAAAATTAATAATTTATTTTAATTCTAAATACAATTGCGCGACCTCGCAGGTTTTGTTCGGGTGGAAACTGGAAATCAGTGGTTTGCTGTATGAGCAAATGATTCACTGAGTTTTCACCTTTTTGCATCGCTACGGCACACAATTGATAACCAATGTTTGTGGTAGTTGCATATTTAACAGGTTGACCGCCGCCGGGCCACGACACAACAGAAATTCAATTGTTGTCGGGCAAACGGCGTTTAAGGTGTTAATTGTTTTTTTTTATTATTTAAATTTAAATTTTTTTGTTTTGTATATTTTTATTATTATTGTATTGTGTTTTAGTTGTGTGCATGTTTTGTTGCGAATAAATAAATTATCTATCTATCTATCTTTATCAAGCCTGCAATAACTGCGCCACAATATTCATGATTAAGTCACGTGACGCCATTATGCATTTGTAATGTAATGAATAGCTGTCAGCATCCTATCGATATTGGGTCATTCAATCGCTCATAATGATAGAGTAATTTTAGTATTCAACTATGTTTTCTTTGCGATTGCTTAGACGAGTGCACATCACTAAGGAGACTCTGCAGTGCTTGGGCGATGACTACAAGGTGGAGCCTGGGCTTGGCGACCAACGTAACACCTACCTGAAGGATCACAACATCGAGACCTACTTGATTGTACCGGACGATACCAGCCGAGTGGTGAGTAATAACGCGTGTTTTTTATTTATATTTTAGAGTTTCCTAATTGCCTCATGTGGCATTTTCAGCGGAAACGGACTTTGAAGAAGTCTAGTGCCTAGTCTAGTGTCGTAAGAAAGTCGAGTCTTTTAGTGTTAATAAGATAAATTCAACATGACCACGATGGCTCTGTGAGGACACTCGCAGGTCTTGAGTTGAGTCGTTTTTGGAGATTTTACTGAGATTTCCTGATGCGGAATGGCATCACGCAGTAGTACGTATTCCTGTTCCTCCGATGGGTTTGGATCGGATTGGTTCGGATCAAATCGGGGAGATGAGTCGAGTGCAAGCTTTTAAATTCTGAACTCAAGTCTCAGAAAGAATAAGTTCTTTAAGAATAAGAACTTAAAAGTTCCAAATTGAACTCTAATATTTGATTATTAGAGTTCAATTTATTTTTCTATTCTATTGTATTATATTCTAATAATAAACCCTTGCTTGAAAATTTGTATCGGATCTTTTTGTTTCACACAGAGCTTACTCAAATCAGTTAGTTCGCTGATAGAGTAAAACAATACCCAGCTTTCTGCTGCTAAATAAAAAAATTTCAAGAAGTATTATTTTTGTTCCAAGCTTTAAGGACGGCCTAGTCTTTTTTCAGCAAAATAAAACAAAAAAGCTTTTTAAAAACATACTTTTATTACTTGTTAATAAAAAAAATAACTAAAAAGTTAAAAATAATTTAAACCCGATAATAAGAAAAACTTTGCATTTTTATCACAGGCCCATTTTTTTATAAATAAAAGCGTGCAACAAGTAATAAAAGCTTATTTAAAAAAAAATTATTAATTTTATTTTTAACTTTTTAGTATTTTTGATGCTAGATTAACTACGGCGTAGTTCGTAGCGCGTAGCAGTGTTTTTCCGTTATGTAGCTCGTAGTACGTTCACAGTGTGTTGTTTTAAGCACAAGCTGTTGATTGCCTCAAACGGCATTTTCAGCTTCATCGGGACTTTTTGGGGACGAAAAACTTAAAAGGTTCCTCAAGCCGTGTCAAATGAATCACCTTCGGAGGTTTTCTAGATATGTATTTTATATTGTAATAACTTTACATATCAATTAGTTATGTAATTACTGGTTAGTTGTTTGGTTACCATCTAGCACCGAAGTACTCGTCAAGACGAATCATACGAGCCAAAACTCGATGCCAAAGCTCCATGTCATAATAACTTAGTATTGTCATCCGATTTACACATGCATGCAATATTTCAGCTCGATCGGTAACCGGGAAGGGGATCAAATTTAACTTGCAAGATTTGATTACAAACGTCGAGACAGGTGAAACTAAATAAGAGCTTGAAAAAAATATTTCAAACTCAGAGTCGTACTAGTTTAGCATAATTGATAAAATAATTTAATGGATCTAATCTGTCTTAAACACCTCAGGAAATCTAGTAGGAGTACGGGGACGTTCTTGAGTGATGTCAGATCTAGAAAACCTTTGTGAACTGTGCAGTGATTTCGGCCCATTAACCCGGTTACACTGTAAGGGCCATAGGTTAGCACTTAAGGCCTTTACGTCGGGCCAAAAATATTTTTTATTTTTTAGCTATATACTTTTTTTTAATGCGATAATTTTACGCAGGATAAGAACCGACCGACTCCGCAGAGCTTTTCGATCAACGGCAACGTGTCGAAGGAGATGCGGGTCATGGGCCACGGGTCGCAGCACGGCAAGCATATATCAAAGTGAGCTCTATTTCTGATTATCTTAAGGCTTTATTTACTCTGCCAGTATATTGACATAACCAATACAGAAAGGTACCATCAGACCAGAGCTGAGGTCATCACACCGAGCGCACAGCACATCGTTAAAAAATTATCTAAAGGCTTTATTTACTCTGCCAGTAGAATAGTATATTGACATAACCAATACAGAAAGGTACCATCAGACCAGAGCTGAGGTCATCACACCGAGCACACAGCACATCGTTAAAAATATCTACGAATTTTTGTTATATTATTCTTTATTGCACAAAAACACACTTACAGAAAAAAGTACTAGACAAAAGAGATGAAGAGGTTTTTATCATTATGAATAAAAAAATAATGTATTGTTCTTACCATGACTTTATTTACTTTTTTTGTAAATCTTATCGTATGAACCAGAAATTCAAATAAATTTCCTGTGGAATGCTAGAAGGTTGGCGTGGAATCCGCTCCTAAGCTGATATAGGAAATGTTAAATTTTATTGCTGCACCAGGACAAACTGTACAGGACAAAGACAACAATATGAACATCGCACTACGTTCAAGCCCCACAGCATCAGTCTACCAAATGCCCGACTAAGCCTCTTAATGCAAGAAAACCCTTCCTATAAATATTTATGGGCTATTTGAAGTTAATAAAAATATCCTTAAGAAAAAGCCAATACTGAGTTAACCCATAAAAGTAAAAAGAGATTTAATCTAAGTTAGGTCTTTCACAGATGCATTTTTAAAATATTCATGTAAAATGTTCAGAAGAAAAAGAAAGAGTCCGCAGAGAAACTCGATAATTTTATTATTCATTATGGTGCAACTTAACGTAGGTTGGTATAAAGTGATTATGGCTTATGGATATGGATTATGTCTATTCTTAAGGTACCGTTCAAATTCTGGCACGATTCTGTACTTGTTATTTTTACCCGACTGCAAAGGAAGGGTTATGGGTTCTTTATTACCTCATTTCTCCAGAACCGCTGAACGGATTTACGTAATTGAGATATCGTTAGATTCATTTTAGCTGCCCAAGTGTTCTAAGATAGGTGACGTTAAAAAACATGGCGGCTATGCGACGCAATTGGAGATGGTGAAAAAAATTTTTTTCGAATACTTCTCTATGGGTATCAAATTAAAGAGCTCAACACAAGGATTTCAAAGAGATATATCATGAAATTTGTCTAACTAAAACACATAAATAAAATTAAAAAAAAAAAAAAACCGCCTGCAATGCAACATCCAACTATGTGTTATGTATAATGTTGCATAGATTGAATTTTTATCATGTTCCGGCCTTTTCAGTTGATTTTCTATTTAGTTACTTATAATTTTTTACGCAGGCGGGTTTTTTGTTTTTTGGTATTTTTAATGCAACGTTACACTATGGCTTCTTAATTTTTTTTTTAATTGCGGAGAATATATACTTAGTGGACAAAGGAAATAATCGTTTATTTTGATTATTTATTAATAAATAAAGAAAGAAGTTCTTGACAAAATTAATACATTTAGTTTAAGGTTTGACTTATTGATATTTATCATAGTACAGGCGGTTTTTTGTATTCCTAAAAGTTCATGTTGACGTTTAAATCATTTGCCGGGTCTGTAATTACAGAAAGCGTAACATTTATTAATAATATGTAAAGCAAGACCCGACTACATACCGCGTATTAAGAATTTTTATTTTTAATGTACGCGTAAATTTAAGATAACAATAGCTCAACGCTACATCTAGAAGCAGCTAAGCGTGATTTGTGACGCTGCGTAACGCAATTTATATGACGTGACAGTTAAGGCTCCTCGGGGTAGCCTGGGCCGTGCCTTATTTTGCCTCGGCCGTGTCTTATTTTTACCTCGACTCACAAGATGCTGCTATAAAAACAGCCAATGTTTATCGGGTGAAAAGTTTCGTGACCCCCTATAAAAAGTTGAACGAGCAGAAAACTTTATTCAGCAGCAATATCTGCAGAGCTAAATTTGATAGTCCCCTCTTTGTAGAATATTAGAAATGCTAAACGTGGGCTACAGTTGAATACATCTTATGAATATCAGAATACAGCTACACGATGGCATAGTGACATTCATAAGCGCTACTTGTAGCCTAAAAAAACGGAATAAATTATTTTGAATTTTGATTTGGAATTCAGCAATTTAATCACTAGGTTTCATTCTCTATACTATCAGATTAAGGTAACTTTATTAACGCCAGTTACAATAGCACAATACATCGATACTTGTTTTATACAATAACACTCTACATCGACACTTGTTTGTACAGCACGCTACATTGAAACTAGTTTTATACTATATTACGCTACATCGACACTTGTTTTGTACAATAAGCACGCTACATCGACACATGTTTGTACAATAGCACGATACATCGATATTTGTTTTGAACAATAATACAATACATCGAATCAAATGCACATGTACAAAAAAGAAATGGGTGAAAAGTCACTAATTACCTTTTGATTTTGTCCCCTAAACTATGTTAAATCGTGAAAAGCTATGTAGGATAAGGTGAAGAGTGAAGTTGTAATTTCTTTCATATATTGTATTTAACCACTGACACTCGTGTTTAACTGAACGAAGTCTCCATTAGCGTCCCGTCCAGATTTCCCCGAAACTTCCAAACCCTAATTACAACATGTCCGCTTTAGCAGAAACAATCTAGGGAAACACTATGTTGTCCCTCGCCTAACTAGCCTAAAGCAATCTATTCTCCGGTAATAGCTTCCACATTTAGATTTTGGTAGCTCTCTATCAAAATTTATAATAATCTACTTATTATCAAAAGAATATCAAGTTTGCTATTAGGTACGTCAGAAACAGCTGACAAGCAGAATTTATAATAGTGACAAAAATTCGGTGATTGCCAACCTTATTTACATTTGGTGACACTCTGTATCAATCAAATGTACCTTATTAGGCATAAACAAAAACAAACAAATAAATGGTAATTTTTACCATTGAAAATGGTTATCAGATGCAAATCGCCTGAGACGTATTTTTGGCCATAGCTCCGAAGATTTTGAGAGAATCGAGATGGAAATTTAAAATTTACAAAAGTGGCATAATTTAATTAACACGTTAAAAAAACTGTTATTTTTCTTTACATAAACAGTTACTTAACGAGCTTTAATCTCATTAAAAATTTACACTGTAAAAAAAAGTCACAAAGATGTTTGACACATACATCTTTGATGCCAGCTTAGTTTATTGTTTGTAGCGACAGCATTATTACCTTGTTTCTCATCCGCTTTTCTGTTACACAGCGAATATAAAGGTCCTTCAGACTGCTGAACATGCCCTCTCCGCGAGTTCACCAGGCTGTGGTTGTCTTTAATGAGGGTAGCAGTTAACTCGAAATTAACTTTCCTTCGTACCTATGTTCTTTTTGTTTGTATGTAAAATTGTATAGGTACTGTATAAATTATACGATTACATTACGAGTGTTCGTAGTAGGAATGCCTCGGTCCCTTATTTTCAATGTTGTTGTTTGGTTTTCATTGTTTAAGTTGTTTTTGCGTTTTTATCAGTACTGATGTGCAATTTAATAACTCTAAGCAGGTACGTGATGTAACTTTGCAAAATTAACTTTATAATTATCTTCTTTCTCGTCCCGTGCTGGTTTGCTTCGTGGAAAGAATGACGACCTCCGCCCGTAGCCAAGTGGCTTGCATACTGTTCTGTACTAGGACGAGGAGGCGAGTGAAACAACTGGCGGTTAATAGCACACTGGTGTATTTCAACAGATAAAGGGGGTGGTGGTCGCAGCCATGCACCGTGTTACACGTACATACATAACAGTTCGTACCCTTATTTGACAAATAGTCTAAAATAAATTCTTATAATCTACTCGGGGACGAGTCCGGCGGATAGGTCTGTCATTCCTAGAGTCTACATCTGGTATAATATTTGTCACCGCTTCATTAAACTCATCTTCAATATCAGATGCAATTGCTGGCTACACGTACATACATAACACATACCTGACTTTGGGCGGCGCTCTGAGGTCTTGGGTTCAATTCCTGGTCGGGTGAATGTAGAAAACGAACTTTTCTATTTTGTGTCGGGTCTGGGTGGTTGTGTCGTTGTTATCGTTGCCGTCGTTGTTTCTGATTTCTATAAAAAACGAGTGCTTTAAATACTTATCTTGGGATCAGAACAATGTCTGTGATTTAAATGAAACAACTTTTACGGATCTACTCGCGTTTATTACGACTAAGGGTCCAAGGGTTCCAAAATATTCGCACATCAGGCGATCGGCTAGCAGCCTATCATTGTTGTTATCGGTTCCACCTCGGAACCCTACTTTGAATATGCTAAATAATGTAATAGCTGTAAATATTTGTAGACTTTAGTTATTTACCCAAATGTGCTGTAAGCCAGCCATTAGCAGTCGGTTAACTACGGTTTTTGTTTGGCTGCTGGTGAAAAGGGTTGTAAGTAATGTTACTCGTATAATAGGTTTTAGAGCCGATTTTATTACAATGCGTTTATTTGTAGCAGGGACCTGTTATTTATTAAATTTTATTTTGTTCAAATAAGTACTTACATCTTTGTTTCAAAGATGAAGATGGCGGGACGACTTTGATGGATTTAAGAAATACTAGCATGACGTTACAGGGGACTGGAAGGTGTGTGTGTGATTGTGTGTGGGAAGGCCTTTGCCTAGGAGTGGGACAGTTATGCCTATTATAATAGTAAATACGTATATAGTCTGGAACATACTCGTAGTCCTTAAAGTAAATCTTAAAAGTGAAATCAACCTCAATTTAGAGCCTTAACTAAACATCCGTCCACATTCGCACTGTAAGCGTGCGCAATCATTCTACATGTTATTAATTAGTTTGAAGTGCTCCACGATGATAGTTGTAAATAAGTTAGAAGTTTGTGTGTTCAAATAGTGCGCCGTGTTAGGCAGAAGTTGATTCGGTAAACCGATAGACGTTTTGCTGGCGCGACCAAAACCTCCACCGCAAAGTAAATAGGTACAGAAGGGCGGGTCCATACAAACGTGCATGCAATACAAACGTACGCACATAAAGATGTAAAGTGTATGTCGTAAAGTGATCTCGACGACGTTCATAGAAAAACTGATTCGTATTTTATTGTTTAAATACGATGATATTTAGAAATGAGTTGACGGTTTTTTTTACTTAGATTATCTTCTATCTTAGATAATTCTCTTTCTTGAGCCATATAAAACGCCAGTTATTGTAGGTTAACAGTAGCGCTATGATCGAGCGGGTTCGTGTGTTAGGCCCCCGGTGTGTGACGCCCCCGTGGTGGAGGCACCCGATTTCGTTTTAGTGCGATAAAATTTATAAGTTGAATATTTTTATAAAATGTACAGTCAGATAGCAAAGTGTAACCTATTATAAAAATGTTTATAAGTGTCTACATGAAATTATTTGAAAAATTTAAAGATCAATGTCTTAGTTTTTTAATATAAATCTTTATTAATAATGTCAGTGAAACAACAATTTGCTTATCTAATAATATCACATTAGTCAAGTTACAATTTAAAATCACATTTGATAAAATCAGATGATTTAAAGTACTTAATATAAAATGTAATTAAGGTAATTTTGAATACCTTATAAATGATATAGGTATCTACTTAAATATTTACAACATTGATAACAAAATAATTAAACATTAAAATATTGCAACATTAACGTGCAAAATCACAGATCCTAAGAGAAAAGTCACAGTTAAATATTAGGATGATTTACATAATCATACCTACATACTTACCTAGTTCCAGTTAGGAATTTTATTAAATAGCGTGGGATCTGTCAAACTTGCGAAAGCCTATAACGTGCGACGGACATATGCACTGATAAGTCTGCACTCATTCCATAAAACGCCAGGTCTATGTATTGAAAATATTTTCGTAAGACAACAAGATAAAGTTCATATTTGCAGATTAATAACATATTTTAGATTTTGTATCATGCTAGATATTTATGCGGTCCATCTGTGATCCGATGGTTACATGTTCACAGTCAACCGCCTCTGTCTAGTGGTTAAGACCACCGGTTTAGACCCAGAGGTCCCGGGTTCGATTCCCAGCGGGGGTACATCTTTGTGTACTCGGTTTGGTTGGTGGTAGGACTTGTTTGTCCGCCTGGCTAGCTACCACCATCTTATCTAAATATGTCGCCATAACAACAATGTTTGTAGCATTGTTGTGTTCCGACAGCCAGAGATTAGATAGCTAGTGCCTCACTAGTTGAGGATCCCGGGTGAAGTGCGCTTCCACCAAATGGCCTTATCATCACTTAACATCAGGTGAGATCAAGGCACTGTGCTTACCCGTAAATATTAAAAAAAAAGAATAAATATGTATGCTGGTGGTGGGTTACATAATTTTGATTTTGTGCAATGTCATATATTTTGAAGCGGCCCGGTGTCAGATACTTATGCCATTATCGAACAGTTATATTTGTACCGGCGACAAATCATCACATACTTATACCGTGTTAGATCGTCATATATATATGTCTTCCACAAATGACCAGATATTTTTGCAGGCCGTTGATAGTCACATCTTAGTGCCTGGTGACTGTACATAATCAGATAATTGTACCTGTAACGCATCATACTCATAATAATCATAAACATGAAATTTCACAGTGAAATTAAATTACTTATTTAGTTCAGAAACATTTTGTTGCTGCCTGTATGTAGTACAAATGACTTTTATTACGACAAAATCGCCTGTTATAACTTAATTGAAAATCGGGTGCCTCCACCACGGGGGCGTCACACACCGGGGGCCTAACACACGAACCCGATCGAGCGTAGATAGGTAATTAGGTAATCGCTACCAGCCGTAGTAGCCCTTCTGTGTCTATTTATTTTGTGCCTCCACCGTAAACTATACTGACTTAAATAACCCTTCTCAGTGGGAAGCGAAGCGGGCTCTCGATGCCGCAACAAACCAACAGAAGTCACACCGGCTCACCCGAAATTGGAACTAGAAACTTTACCCCTATTAGGAGAACTACACCTCAAACTGACGCTTCGTGTTGCCATTCTGTATGTCTAAGGCACCCCCCACATGAATTAAAAGCCCGTAATAGTACTTGATCTGACAGTATTATGCTTAATTTTTACCGTAAATTTAGTAAGTAAATAAGCCTTTATCTGTCCCTCTGCTGGGCAAAGGCCCCCATCATTAAAGTCAAGTCATCACTACAATTGATGGGTAATGGCTTAATCACCACGCTTGCCAAATGCGAGTTATGGTGATCACAAACCCGGGCTAAACCCGTGAAATACACTTTGCCCGACCTGGGAATTGAACCCGAGACCTTCGGGTATCAGGTCAAGTGCCACTTGGCCACCGAGGCGTCATCTATACTAATATTATAAAGCTGAAGAGTTTGTTTGTATAAAAACACAAATGTTGAAAAAATTTCCACGAGCAGGATTTGAACCTGCACCCTTCTGACAAACCGGGTCAGGTGCTCCTCCAATTGAGCTATCGTGGTTCTAACCAGCCCGCCCAAATTATTCAACACTATTTACTTTTTACTTTGAAAGCCAAAGGCGCCCATTCAATGTCAACAACTACCGTCATTAACATCCGATCATAATATTTTACAATTACTAAAGATCAGTTAAGAAGTTGGCAAGCTAGTATAAGATGTTTAAATAATTATTTTAACGCAAATTTTGTTGCGAAACAAATTACAAAAACACAAATGTTGAAAAAATGTTTGTTTGTATGTTTGTTCAACCGAACGCGCGAAACGCGAATTATTTTTGTGTTGAACAGTTCATTTATTGAGGAAGGCTATAGGCCATTTAGGTCTATTTTTTGAGGAAGGATATATCATCACGCTATGGCTAATAAAAGTGGAGGAGCAATGAAAAATGTTGCAAAAACGGGAAAATATTTAGGCGGGTGAAATCGCGGAGCACAGCTAGTTTGAATATATTAACCTGTCTCCACTGCTGGATTCAGGCCTACCCATATGATCAATTGGGAGATTCGGTAATAGCGTACCATGTTAGCCCAACGCCATTTGGTGGGACCTAACAACTTCCATTGTAAAAGTTGTTTTACTTGCGAGATTGTTGACCGAACGCGCCAGTCTTTCTGTGACAAAGTTTGCTTGTACCTACATTGTCAAACCGATATCAATATAATATGTTTTATTTTCTCCACATTTGATCTGTGTACAGGAAAACTATGTATTGGCATAATGGTGAACTTAATTAAGAGTGTGGAGGCTGGCGGACGCACTAGAGTTTGAAAATCCTTTTTTACAGGTCACCAGGACTCCACCCCACGAACTTATTGCATAAATACTGTAAGCAATACTAGTAAGGTTAAAATAGTCTATTGTAAATAACTATGTACTACCTATATCCACATGATGCACTTTAGCTGCACTGTTTTAAATCACTTATGAGTGCCTCATTTAAGACATGAAACTTCCCAATGTACCTATAGGTATGTGTTGTGTGTGTTTCATTGGGATGTCACTATAGTGACATAATTAAAAACAAAACAAAAGTATCACAATAGTTCGTCCCCTACTAACTGTTCTGACTTTTACAGCAGGATCGATCCAGCCAACGAGAACAAGAAGCCAGAGGACGAGGTGAACGAGTACCTGATGAAGGCGATCGACGCGCGCTCCATAGACCGTCTACGCGCTGAGCACTGCCGCCCGTTCACACTCACCTTCCGCGACAACAAGATGGAGCGAAAAGTAAGGGACATGTTTTACGTATGAAGAAAGAAAGTGTAAAAAAGTAAATAGCCTAAAACTGTCCCACTGCTGGGCAAAGGCCACCATCATTGAAACCAGGTCATCACTACTATTGATGGGTAATCGTTTGCAAAATGCGGGTTAGTGATCACAAACCCGGGCTATGCATCGTAAAATCTGAAACGCACTTTGCCCGAGCTGGGAATTGAGCCCGGGACCTTTGGGTCTCAGGCCGAGCGCTTAACCACTTGGCCACTGAGGCGTCCGTAAAGAAACAGAGCCTACTCTCACATAACTTTTTGCCTCATTGCATAGCTTTATAGAAATCTGGGCCGCGCCGAAGCCCAAACAATCCCTGGAGGGAGACCTACTGTGGCAGGCCGTTCCGGGTCAGAACTCGGTGCTTTCCATTCGTGGTTCTGGGTCATTCCCATGGCAGAGAGGTAATGCTACTGGGGATAGCCCTGAGTTTTTCATAGCTTGAAGGGGGTATAGTAGAGTTTCATTTCAAACGGGATGGGTCGCCCCTGGTCCCGGTGCATGCATAAGAACCACATAATCGAAACATGAAAATGTTATTAAACTGAAAATGTCTGGCAATTAACGATTTCATCGTAGTTACCTACACATGCTGATACGTGATAGTAACCTCAATAATACCATAACATTACAAAAGTCACACACATACGCATAATATGCGTGATATTATCACGAGCTCCTCTGAAAATCAGCGTTGCAGTTTCTTAAAGCCTACGACTTATGCTGAGAGAAGTTCGCCGCATAATTTAATATAATTATTATTAGTTTTATTTGTTAGAACCTAAGCCCAAGTTCTTCTGCGGATCTCCTCATTTCTGATTCGATCACGCAGAGAAACCCCGAGCATAGCCCTCTCCATTGCTCTTTGAGTGACCTTGAGCCTTCTTATGAGGCCCATAGTGAGCGACCACATCTCAGTCCCGTATGTCATCACTGGCAACATACACTGGTCAAAGACTTTCGTCTTGAGACACTGCAGTATATCGGACGAAAAGATATTTCGTAGCTTACCGAACGCTGCCCAGCCTAATTGGATTCAACGATTGACCTCTTTACTGAAGTTGGACCTACCTAGCTGGACCGTTTGTCCCAGGTAAACATAATCGTCCACAACTTCAAGGGCAGATTCTTCAACCTTCAGAGGGGAGTGGGTACGACACGTGAGCTCGACATAACTTTTGTCTTCTCCATGTTCATTTTAAGACCCACTTGTAGAGAGACTCTCTTGAGGTGACCGAGCATTGAGCCAAGGTCGTCCAGGGTCTCAGCCATGACCACTATATCGTCAGCAAATCAAAGGTGCCGGCGTCGTTGACGTTGATGCCGAGTTCTTTCCAGTTCAGAAACTTAAAAACATCTTCCAGTGCAGCAGTGAACAATTTCGGAGATATCACATCTCCCTGTCTCAGTCCGCGCTGCAACTGTAGTCAATTTGGCACCGCTGGAGAGACTGTGCCTATTCACCCAAATGCGCAGTCGGATCCTGAAATTCTTTGGGTATGTTAGTCGGCGTGGAAACGACTCCATAGAACGTCTTGTCGTGCAAGGGAAAGTCAAGGGCGCAAGACCACGAGGGAGATCCCCAATGAGATGGATGGACCAAGTGAAGGCTGCGGTGGGCGCTCCCGTGCACGAATGTGCCCGATTAACGAGCAGCAGGCAGAGGTGGCGGGATGTCGTGCGGCGGGTACTGTCTGCTGCCCAACCTACCGGAACATGATAACCACGACAATTCTGGCAAGAGTAAAACGACTAAGAATAAGAGGAGAGCACGGTCCATGTTTCAATCAAATCGAAGGCTTTTTCATAGTCCACAAGCAAAGAAGCTGGTTATACTCTTTAGTCGTCTGTATAACCTGCCGCAGCGTATGTATGTGGTTTATGGTGCTGAAGCCTTTTCGGATTCCGGCATGTTCAATAGGCTGGAAGTCATCAAACCTGCGTGCGAGACGATTCGTTATGACTCTCGAAAACAGCTTGTAGACGTGACTTAGAAGTGAGATGGGCCTGTAGTACTTCAGCAGCGTTTTGTCGCCCTTTTTGAAGAACAGTGCCACCATACCATCGTGCCACGTCTCTGGCGTTCTGCCCCCTAGTACGACAGAATTATATAGCTTCTGAAGGGCTATGAGTACCGGTCTTTCGCCTGCTTTCAGAAGCTTGGCCGTGATTCTGTCAGCACCTGGTGCCCTGCCGTTTTTGAGCTGTTTGAGAGCCATACTAATCTCGTACAGGCAGATGTCCGGTATGTCTTTGGTATAGTGCCGGGTTAACTTAGCCCTAGGGTCTTTAGCTAAGCTTTGTACAGGTGGCCGTGTGGATGTGTAAAGCTGTCTATAGAACTTCTAGACCTCCCCTATAACATCGGACTTGGTCATGACAATTCTGCCGTCATCGGTTTTCAGCGTCGTCAGTTGGCACTGCCCAATACCCAGATCTCTTGCAAACACTTTTGAGCCTTTGTTCCGCCCAATGGCCTCTTTAATACGATTAGTATTAAATCGGCGCGTATCGCGAGTTATAGACTTCGAGATCTGCCTATTAAGCCTCCGAAACTGAGACGCATCACCTGAGGAAAGCAGAACCATTGCGCGCCATTACTCTTTCATTAGTTTTAGGGTATGGTCTAAGAACTTTTTGGTTCCTTTTGCACGGTGGGTTTTAATTAAATTAAATAAAATGGTCCAATACGTGCTAATTAAGTTTTAACAGCTACTAACTACCTCGAACTCGTGCGAATGTTCGCAACTTTACGAATCAATCAATTTGCGAGAGGGGGAACTGTCAAACGGACGCCAAGTTATAAAAAGTGTTGTTTGGCGAAGGTGAATGCGTTAATTGAAGCTCGGACGTGTCACTCTTATCGGCCATTTTAGCTTTTGGGGAAAATGGCTAGTCTCTCTTAGTTTTTGGAAGTTAGTGCCTACTTTGTATGAAGTTATTTTTAAATAAAAAACATGGTGTTTTTTTACTTTTTGTAAGTGATTTGTATGTATTATTATTTATTATCTCGAGCCCCTCCGTGCTTCGGAAGGCACCATATCTTTGGTGCACGTAAAGCTTTTTTATTTATTAGCAAATTATATTAAAACAATATTTTTTTTGTCATACAGTACACTGCAGAGCGAGATAGAATGCTTAAAGTATACTTCATCTGCTCACTCGTAGTGTATGTCGCTGTGGCCCTGCTGCAGCTGCTTGCTTTCAACGTGTAAGTATTTAATAATAATTGTCATACACAAATACCTAAGTACGAAAAATAACTTCATATTGTGACATATCCAAATCAATGTTACTGTCAACTTTGTTTTCTCCAAGTAATTTTACATCTTAATACAATAAGGTAAGATATAAAATTGCAAGCTTAAATCTACACCAATATCGCTACACAATTATTTGACAAAGCTATCTCAAATAATCTTGAAAGATCTGTTAATTTTGTTCATTATCGTTGGCCTAAACGCCCCACTGTTGGATTGAGACCTGGAAAGCTAGGTCATCATTTTTCGTTTAAAACCTTAAGGACAACTAACTGTTCTAAATTATATTAAAAACCAAAACTATTTATGTAATTTGTTCCAAATTTGATGTACCTACCTATGTAGATTATTTTCTTTACCAGTGGAATATTTTCTCTTTTAGCAACGTGCTGGGCTTCATTATCATTGGAGCTTCGGGCATTATCATCATGGCCACCACTTATTTCATCCTCTGCGTTGACTTCAAGGTGAGAAATACTTATGATATACTTTGCTAAGAACTAAACAATAACGTGCACGACAAACAAACAGCTTCTAAGATTATGGCTAAATTGGCTTTTGTTTTATTGTATTTGAGGAGCTGACAACATTATTCCCGAAATCGGTTTAGACGCTTTCACTAGGAAACAAAACATTTGTGTAAATCACGTCAGTGAGTTTGACACTTGTAACCAACGTTCCCCAAGTCATCATTCGTTATCTCTTGTCATTAAATCAAACAACAGTCAAATTGACATACTTTTGTATGTGAAAAGTTCTTCAAAGATTTTCATGATAACTTACTTCATCTATATGTAGTCATACAAACCTATGTATGATGTACGATCGTCATCACTTAGGACTTTTTCAAATTAGACGTTTCATGTCAAAACGCTGCATTTCGTTTTCATATTAAACGCCCGTTGTACGACAGCCGTACGACTGGTTTGATATGGAACGCAATGACGGCAGTCGTCCGACAATAAACGTCTAAGCTGAAAGAGCTCTTATTTTATTTGTCCGACAGCACACTTCGGTCCGACTGAAGAGGCTTGCTGTCAGGGTACACAACAACCGTGCCCTATCGCAGATGGTCTCCATCATCGTTGTGGCCACCTCCGTCCTGCAGATCCAAGCCATTATGGTATTTCATCAAACAAACAACTTTCTTAATATTATAATCATGCCGTATAATTGTACCGTTTGCTTACATCACTAGCGTTTTCTATGTCCTCAATGCTGGGACACGAGCCTTCCCTATAAATGGATTGGGAGAACGGGCCATAAACCACCACGCGGACCCAGTGCACATTGGTGGTTGCTAACTACTGCTAATACAGTCGGGACAGACGGCTTTACGTGCCGTTGGCCCCGTGTCGTCCCATGCCGTACATCAATTTAGTAAAACAATACAATAGAATACTCACTGTTTTTTTTTAAATATAGCTCCATCAGTGGGCCCGTAGTTTTAATATAAATAACAAAAATACCAAAGAATGTGCTTTTTTAATTTGCAGATTCTAAGTCTGTATATTGGCGCCGGAGTAGATCCGAAGATTGTGGTACTGGACTCTGGAAACAGCGGCTTCTGCCCATACGACTTAAATGAGGTGTGTATGAACTTAAGTATACCTTTTCTGTCCTGAATTTATACATTATCGTAAACAACATAATTTAATTTATAGGACAGGAAATGATTGTACACAAAAAAAAAGATTATACACGACTATAAAATCGGTTAGCGGATTACTAAGAATTAAAAGCAAAGTGTCAATGTCAATGTGGAGATGACATCTCTATAAATGCGTATATTTAAAATATCACATTAGAAGGACCATGAAGAATTTTGTGTGAACCCCGTCCCCACCCTACATCAGTCATGAGATACGTGTCAATTTGTTCATTGGGACCCAAAAAAGTCTATAGTACCTGTGTTAGTTGCAAAAACTATTGGGTTTATATTAAAAAAAACTTTTTGGCAAAAATGTATTTAGTTTTAAACAAAAATCATCCATCCGGCGCTCTCAGCGGCTTGGGCCGAGAAGGAGAGATGGGCCTCGGACCTGCGTCCTGCACCTCATCTTCTACCTCCCTAATGCTCCCCGACCCAGCTCCTCTCAATGGAGAGGTACGTGGGTGGTCGGCGATAGGGTCAACGGCCCGGGGCGACGGTAGCTCCTCCGTCGCCTCCATGTCCGATACCGCTGGCGAAGGGGGCTCCACCATTGGCTCCGTTGGAGCGGCTTCCCTCTGGGCAGGCTCCGCCCCAGTTGCGGGGGGATCAGGGTAGCCCCTGACGGTAGGGGGACTACAACCCCTACCTCCCATCAGGTGGTGGTGCGGTTTTTGTGCCGCGAGGCACACCGCGCACTTGGGCTCGCGAGAGCACTCCTTCATTTGGTGCCCAGGCAGTCCGCACCAGAAACAGAGTCCGGAACGATCGACCGCGCTGGGGCACCTCTGCCGCGTATGGCCCACACCCATGCAGCGGTAACACCGCATTGGGCGGAGCTCAAGGACGACCGCCAGGGCCATGCTCCACCCGAGGAGGAGTCGGCCTTGGCTCACGAGCGCTCTTGCCGCACGAAGAGGGCAGCGCACGATGGTGCTCCCGGTGAAATTGGGACCCATCACCTAACCTCCCACCTACCTAACCCAACGTATTTGAAATATGTCACCATAGTAAAAAGTTCTCTAATCTAACAGATGTTTCAAATGACACTTGTTTCAAATCTGTTGAATGGTGGGGACGTTTCTTTGCATTGTCCTTTGTAGTAGCTCTATCTTAAATTAAATTCAGGAACTATAGCTAGACCGCTTAACTCAGTCCTCGCCCGCAGTAGGTACACGGGCGGCAGATACGCCACGAGTACGAGCGTTTTGCGACGCGGCGAACGGATTTCACGCATAACGCATAACGCGCAATGAACTAGTTCATTGCGCGTTATACTACGGCAGTCACAGTCAGCAGTGATAGAAAAAAACGCAATGAACTAGAAATCCGTTTGCCGCGTCGCAAGACGTCAGTAGTCGTGGTCGAGCGGTAAGGTGGTACACACGTGATAATTTTAACAAGATTCATCTGAAGATAAGCAATTATAAATAAAGGTGCCTGCCTACCATTCAAGTCAATTGTTTTGAGAAAAGTAAAAAAAACCTTTATTTTCCTAATCAATCACTTGTATCCATATCAATATCACTGGAACTTGATTCTTCACTTTCGAAGCAGCCATCATCAGAATCATCTGAATCAGACCAACTCAATTGGGTTCAGGTCTGAGTGGTATGGAGGCAAACGCAACACTTCATGTCCGTTTCTTTTTAAAAACTCGTAATATTTGTAAATTTTGTTCTGGGATATGGTTTTTCATTAATTTGAACAAGTCATCTTTTCTAAGTTTTTCATGAAAAGGCACTTCATGCTGTCGTAGTCAAACTTGCATACTCGTAGCTGGCTTGGTTGGCTGGCTTTTTCTCTTCTCGAACCGAATGATAAGCTGCGTTATCAATTACTATGACCGAATTTGGTAGTATATTAGGCATGAGTTTTCAATTTATCCATTTACTGAAATTCATGTAATTTATTGAGTTATGATAATCACCTGTTTTACATTTAGATTTAAATATCACAAGTGCTCCGTCTACAAATCCAATTTGGCCTCCACTATGTACGATGATCAAACGGTCTCTTTTGCCGATATGAGAAAGCACGCCGTGTTCATCCTTTGATTGCCAACATTTTGAAACGTTATGAGACGCATTAACATAGGGTTCGTCAAGATATAAAATATGTCCTCCTTCTTTACTATATTTTTTAATAGTAAGTATTTAGATATTTCCGCCTCCACGATGTTATATTTGGCTGTTCGATAAGGAGTTTCCTTTTAGATCCGCATTTCTTAAATTTAAAACCCAGATCATGTAATAATAGTCTTAAATTTTCCCTGTAGCACCTATATTTATAATTGCATATCTTCAGTTGAATCTTGTTAAAATTATCACGTGTGTACCACCTTACCACCCCCCGCCCCGCGTATCTACCGCAGGCGAAGATTCAGTTACGCGGTCTAGCTATAGTACCTTTCACTTTGTCTATCTTTCTTTGTATATCTATTGTGTAAGTATAATGTAATGTTATGTTTATTTCAATTCTTTAGCACTACCTTCAACTGACGCTGTTAGTGATGTTCCTATGCGCCGTGCACCAAATCCTGACTACAATCGTGAAGACGTTCCTGCTGTTGCTTATCTCGGTGGCGTATGTAGTGATTACAACGCAAGAGCATCTCTACCTGACCACCTACTTCTTTGACTTCCAGTAAGTAATGATGTTTTGGTATTTGCAAGTTCAACAGTCGAGTAACCTCGATTTAAGTAAATTTAAGTTTTCCATTTTCAAAATAAATGTTTGTTATCTACCAGACACGAATGCGGCCTAGACTGGAATCAGCAGTGGACAAACATCATCATTGCGCTTGGTGCCACGGTGGCGTTGATACTGCACTCGCAACAAACCGAGAGCACGTACCGATTGGACTTCATCTGGAAACTGCAGGCTAATGGTAAATATCTTACGGTTTAAAGATGATCTTTTAGATGGTGATGTGTAAGAGTAATTCATGGTGAATTGGTTTTATTTAGATGAAAAGGAGGATATGGAACACCTGGAGGCATACAACCGCAAACTGCTTGCGAACATTCTACCAGAGCACGTGGCTCAGCACTTCCTTTGCAGCGATAAGAACATTGATGTAAGTTAATACATTATAAGAAACTTTACTAATAGAATGTTTTAATATCACTTTTTGAGTTTTAAATAACAATTCTTAAATTATAAGTAACCTGTTCAAAAGTTTTTATTTTATTATGTGCGATCAAATTATTTACTCTAGTTTTCAGTACAAGTTTTTGACCTTATGTCAAACATGACGTTTTTTTATACAAATTGCTTAAAGTAACCTTTAACACTCTCTGTATTGTTTTTTATACTCATTGAGTTGTATCGTTAGCCGTATTAATCATTGCACTTAAGCAGGAGCTGTACCACGAGCAATGCGAGTCTGTGTGCGTGATGTTCGCCTCTATCCCGAACTTCTCCGAGTTCTACGTGGAGTTGGAGGGCAATAACGAGGGCGTGGAGTGCCTCCGCCTGCTGAACGAGATCATCGCCGACTTCGACGAGATCCTCGCTGAGGACCAGTTCAGATACATTGAGAAGATCAAAAGCACTGGCGCCACGTACATGGCTGCGTCAGGTAAGTGCTGAATGAGTTACATTGTAATTTTAGTATATCCCGTGATGTCTACCTTTATAACGAATTCAAACATTATGAATTACTTGAAAAGTTAATTGCTGTTTCTTAATGCCAAAAGTTTTCTGACTACATACCATCCACAATGTATTTTTCTACTTTCATAAACTTAACGACAACGTCATTAACAGCTGGTGTTCTTAACAAAAAATTCGGCGCTTTAGGCTTGACAGCGGCGACTCGTGACCTCCGTGGCTTCCGTCATGTGACTGCAATGGCTGACTACGCACTCCGCCTCCGCGAGCAACTCCAGTATGTCAACGAGCACTCGTTCAACAGCTTCCGGATCCGAATTGGTAAGTCTAGATGTGGCCGGCTCCATAGACGTTTAAACAGGTAGATATTAAGATTGAACTTAACCATAAACTTTTTCTAGTATTAACTCTGCAACGCGAATAGTTTAAGTATTGCTGGTGCAGTCTGTGATATGAAATGTTATTTTTTCCTTATTGATGTTACAAGCAAATGCACATCATGTCGTCTACATATATGATTCATGTATGACATTGTGGAAATTGTAACTTTTACCTGATGTAACTTTGTTAACGTATATTTTTTATTTTGTGCTTTTTTTTTACATGTTGTGGTTGTCTTCTATATTTTTTGTGTTTATTGTAATGGAAAGTGTCCTGCTATGATAGGGCATTTTCCAATATTTTTGACGCTGTAAGGGAGAAAAGAGCTTGCTGAGTTTCTTGCCGGTTCTTCTCAGTACAAGATCTCCCGCCCAGAGTAGACTTACGATCCGATGGCATAGTGACATTCATAAGAGCTACTTGTAGCCTAAACTAAAAAAATGATTTTGAATTTTGAATTTTGAATTTTTATATATTTTTCCGCCTATCACCTTTCCAGCCTAATCGGGCTTATGGGTGGTGAGAATATTAAGGTCTCCAAGCCGTATTGACCGAACAATCCACGAAGATTTTATTAGGATAGACTTCACGCAAGCGTGTCCCCGTACCTTACTAGAAACTTCGGGGCATTTGACTACTAGTTTGTCATATACATAGTTATATTGTTTCTCAAAGGCATCAACATCGGCCCCGTGGTTGCTGGAGTGATTGGAGCCCGCAAGCCGCAGTACGATATATGGGGGAACGCTGTCAACGTCGCGTCTCGAATGGACTCCACCGGCCTGTTGGATCACATCCAGGTGAATATTTTTACAGAACTACTACGATCCTTTAATCCGGGCATTAACATTAAACAATGGACTTTTACTAATAATAAATACTTTTTACACTGATTGTTTTTTAAAGTTTTGAATTGCGTTTAAGTTATTTGCCTAAGATTACTTCGGATCGTATTTTATCTTATCTCTGTGTGATTGTAGTACTACAACAATACTATTTAGGTCAGCATGGTTACTGCAAACGCGACATTTTGTTATTGCTTTTTTATAAAAGTAAAATATCTGTACACTTAGTTAAAGTAAGACTTATGAGATATGATATTAAGGTTTAATGTTTGATCATCTCTACAAGTATAACGTCTCGCTACGCTAGAACGCTCGTGACTTAAAAATTATAACAAGCAGCTAGAAGTTAATATGTACATAAAATTATCTCATTCAAGTCTTATTTTGAATGAATTTTTACTATATTGCGTGGCGAAAGTCTGAAATCTTACATTCCAAATCCAAATTCCAAATTGAAATGATTCAGTTTGATGATTTTTCTAAGCCATATCTACATTGCAAAGCGATATGTTATGTAGGTTACGCAGGAGGTGTACGATATCCTGGCGTCACGAGGCTACAAGCTTCGGTGCCGGGGCACAGTTGACGTCAAGGGCAAGGGCAACATGGTCACCTTCTTCCTGGAGGGAATTGGTGATACAACGGACATAGGTTGCCATGACATCTACATCGTAAGTGACCTTGCCAATTATAATCTTACTCTTAAATTTTAAATAAAATGTCAAAACAATGTAGAAATGTAGATTCAAAAGATTTATAATATATAGATTTTCAATATATAAATTTAAAAACCCTTTTACACTGCTGTTGCTTATTATCAGAGATCGGAATAGGCTGACTATATTTACCTAAACTTCGGAAAACAGAGACCGAAATTGGAAACTTCCTTACGACTACATTTTTTTCTCGGAATTCGGAAAAAATCTTAAATAAGTTAAAAATAAGCTTTATTTAAGATAAGTAAAGGTTATTTTTAACTAAACTTGCAATTATCAAATTTTGGAATTATATTTACGATCCTTAAACTAACCGTTGTTGTATCAAATCACCGATCCGATCCGAACCCTTCGGAGAATCTAGCAGGGCACGGGGACGCGCACTAGTTCGCAGTGCCGTTCCCTCTAGAAAACCTCCGAAGGTGATTCGTGTCACACGGCTTGACGTTTCTCGCCGCCCACCCTTTACGTTTCTCGCCACCCCCAAAAAAGCCCGGTGAAGCTGAAAATGCCGTCTGAGGCAATCAGCAAACTCTCTCCAAAAAAAAATGTATCAAATCATTGAATACATGACGTTTTGTCAATAAGTATAGTAGGTGTATTTTACTTTATGCAACATGCACAATTTTTTTAGTCAACAAAAATTTTATATTGAGCCATTTGTCATTGATTTGGAATTTTAAATTATTGTAATAAAATTCCACTGAAATGTTCTTACAGATGATAAAAACAACCTTTGTTTTTTTAATGTCTTTATCAATATTCATATTCATTATTCAAATAATGAAAGCTAAGTACAAGTAATTGCTATACGAGTTGTAGAATTTTTTCCTATTGCATGAAAATCAAGTAAAGAAACATGAATGTGTTAAATAAAACCAACAAATGTTACAATTAATAATTTTCATTGTTTTGAGTAAATCTTATATACCTACTTATGTACAAAATTAACACAAATTAACTAAACAATAACTAGTGCATAAAATGCATCACTCAGGTTGACCTCATTCACTCTTTCGCTAATCAATAGATACCGGTACCTGCTCTGATCACTTTTAAACAGACTTCTAGTGGTTAACCTTAAGGCTAACAAGTAGTCATAAGGAAGTCTCCACTTTCTGTCTCTGTTCTCCGAAGTTTAGGTAAATATAGTCAGCCCATTCCGATCTTTGCTTATTATATTACATACTTTTTATTTAATCTTTGAAACTGTATTGAAACAAACGTATTGATACGTTTTTCAGAACCCACAGCCATCGACGTCATCGGACGGAGGTGAAGCAAGTGGCGTAACAAGACCAGAACACCACCCGCTTGAGACGCTTTCGGAGGTGAACACCGACGAGGACGGCCCATCACCACGAGCGTCGATCCCACGAGGTAATGTGTAGGAAAAATAAAATAAATAAGTATCAAAATCATGCAGCATTTTTAAAAATAAACCTTTTTGCAACAGTATTGTTGCGCTAATCAATGTTGTTGTGTTGTGTGAGAACGAGAGTAATCGACTTAGCCCATCGGATCAGCAAGCTGAAGTGGCAGTGGGCCGGTCATATTAGCCGCAGAACCGACAACCGTTGGGGTAAACGAGTTCTCGAGTGGAGACCGCGTATCGGCAAACGTAGTGTAGGACGCCCTCAGACTAGGTGGAGCGACGATCTTCGCAAGGTGGCTGGCAAGAGCTGGATGAGAGCCGCAGATCGTGCTCGGTGGTGTGCACTTGGAAAGGCCTATGTCCAGCAGTGGACTAGTATAGGTTGATGATGATGATGAATCAATGTCGTTCATAATATATCTTTTAAATTTACAGAGAACCAGAACGGCTCTATGAGCCCTAGACTCCAAAATGGTGCATCATCATCGCGCGAGAGCTTGGCCAGTGCAGTGCGGGCTAGAGTAATACGGCGTATGGAGAGGCCACAGTCACTTGCCGATGAGCCGAGCCTGCCAGCCATCATCTCCATGATCAGCGCACGGGCGTACTCCACAGATTTCGACTTCGACACTGGGGAGAAAAATAACTCGTCACTTGGCAACGTCAAGAAGACCGTCGTCGAGTCGCGCAGCAGTGGAGAGATTGAGGCACTTCTCGACGGCCGGGGACCACGACGAACTGCCAGCCTAGCGGACTTCCTCTTCAGGCGCAAGCAACCAAATCTCAACGTTGAGTCGGTAAATATCATCGCCAATCCAATGAACGTACACGACTGCGAGGCTGGAGGATCGTCCGACGCCACCTTCACTGTTTAAGGCAAAATCCCAGATCTTACATGCAGAATACACACTCTACAGAATTCGTTCAGGTCGGATCTCATTGTAAATACTTAGGTTAAGACTTTCCACAGCCTTATCTCTGTGTCACAGCATGCTACCAACAAATACCAAGAGATACGTGTCTATGATAATCTTAGTGGCATAGAGTGATTGATTTTTTTTTTCACTTTTATAATGAATTGACGATAATAGTATAAGGCTTGACTGAACGAATGATTGTGTAATAGACACTGTCTCTGTGGCTGTTGTAAAAACAAAAGTACTAAGCATAACACCGTTGCTTGAGCTAAAGTTTGACACCCAGCGATAAAGGTAGAGTAATATTCCCTTAAAATGTTGGTATTGTTCGCTGCATTACATGTGTATTTAGCCCCCATGGACAACCATCACATGGCTGGCAACATTAACTGATTAGTGTAACTTTTAACTGGACGTAAATATTAACTCTTGGAATACGATTACGAATTTATTGATATTAAAGTAGAGGGCACGTTGAATATTGACGTGAGGTTGTGATACCGCGGGCTGCTGGTGTCCCGTTGAAGATGTCAGTTGAACTTTTGTTATTAAAGTTGGAAAAGATTAGTAAAAAAGTAAGATAGATGAGATTGTATTTACACAGGAGAGAAGAGTGCATATAGAGCATTCGTGTTTAATGGTATACATATTACTCTGACTGGTCGTTTGCATCGACGGCATTATCATGTTTATCAGGTGTATTTATTCGTAGCATAAATTAATATAACCTATATGCATAGCTTATTTGACGCTTTATTTAGATTCCAACAACTATAATCCCGATACAGATATAATCTCACTATTAGATAATAATTAAATACCTATTGTTAAAAAACGAATCTGTTGTAAATAATGATAGCAAACACTTAGATATCAATTTTGTAATTATTCAAATAAGTAATATAATAGTAATGACAACGTGATGATTAGTGACAAGGCCTAAATACTTTGATATTTAGAGATCGAAGGTGTAACTCAAAAGCCGATCTGCATACGTGCATGCGTGCTATAGACGTTAGATCAAAATCACGTTCTGCCGTTGGATCTCGCAATCTGTTAAATGACAGTCGTCAAAACCAGTCCAGCAGCGTTTTAGGGTTTGGTCCAGTCCATGTTTATGTGTATGCAGCAGGGTATGTGAGGGAGAATGAGAAGATCACGACTGGTCCGAATGAACCAGGACAATGTTGGATCATCTTTGAATCGAAGTAAGAGTAGATTTATGGTGAGCGTAACTTAAATAGATATCCAAGGACTTGGCTGCAGCACATGATTTGTGGATGGACACCAATAATGGTTGTCTCGAATCTTTTTATGTATTTGCTAATTAGATATATTATTATATTGATTGGCAGCCTTTAATTAGCTTACTAATTTGAATTCGTCTTGATATTTTTGCTTAATTTGTCTCTGTAAATTACAAAGATATTTTATTTTTTGTACGAACGGTGTAATGAGTGTCCGTTTTGACCTAGGAATGTTTTTTCTTTTTATACAATCATGTCTAGTAGTCTATGTTTTTGACCTTTTGATAAGCCTTAAAATCTTAGCAATAAGTGTCATAAATTATTCATTGTTAGACATGACTGTATAATATCGCAAAGATAAAATAAATTTTTGAGTAAAGTTTACCATAAAATTTTATATATTATCTATGCGATATTTTTTAAAGGTAAGTAGAAATGCATGGAGATGGTTTTAGCTCAGCTTGATGTTTTAAGTTATTGTAGGTAGGTATATAAAAAGCTAAAGCTAAAGACGTCAAACGATTTGTAAATATTAACTAAAGTATGAGCGGAGTCAAATTTTTGGCAACGCGAGAAGGATCAAATAGAATAACTATCGAGATGATTTCGAACCATGCCATGTCGCTTCTACATTACGGCAAAGCTTAAAGCGTCAAAAATGTTTAAGTTCAGATTGAAGAGTTCGCGTTTTACTTAACTTTAGGCATATTGTCGCGTTGGGCTATAGCGTTGAATGAAATGTTGGTCAGGGTCAAAATGCGTTGGAATTATACCGTTAATATTCTAGATTTTATATTGCAGCTTTTATTTTAGAAGCAATTCCTTTTCTAGACGCCTGTTGGGGTCAATAAATTATTTTTCTAAATATAAATTATATATTTCGAGCTAGTAAACGTGACTGAGCTTAGGAAATACTTGATAAATTAATAAATGTAGTAGGTTAATGATTAAAAAAAGAGTTGACCCTTGTTTATTATGAAGTACAACTTATTGATATTGTTTAAATGTGCTATGTGGTTAGGAAAATCTTGTTATAAATAATGTTAGTTAATGATTGTTTTAAATAATGTTAGTTAATTGAGTTGTTTCTTTTTTATTGCGTCACTATCCTAAACTTATTTGTGCATTTTATGGCCAGATTCACCAATTTCTTATTCTAAAAAACATTCTATGTAAATATTTACATTTCATATGAAAAAGATAAGTAGTAACTTCTTGAAAGCTATTTGGCACAGACATATTAAAAACTAGTGCAACTGGCTACTGTTGGCTACTTGTAAAGGTTGTAAAGGTTTTGCGTTTTAAATAAACAAAAATCTTTTAATTCAATATTACAACTGCAAGAAATTATCTTAATTATCATAAAAGGTACATTAGACTTGTCACGTTATTACGATCATAGTAGTCTCCATAGGATAAAACACTACAAAGTCTTTTTTGACATATATAGGAGGATTACAATGCGTGGCAGCTACCGAACATGTAATTTGATGCTTCTACCACATTACGCAATGTAATTTGTTAGTACTTATGTCAGGCGCGCGCGCAGTGATCGTGTATTATGAACATTCAGGATCTAGCGTACGCACGTCTGCACCAATCGAAGTTTTGTGTCAACTGATTCCGTAGGTAGGGAACTAATATTTTAGACAATAATATAATACAATTTATCAATATTTCATCTGGTTTGTCGTAATATCTGGTAGGTCTACTCTGCAGTTATTAAGGGGGTGCAGCGCGGAATTTGAAAATTCACGTGTTTTTAAGTCACTGGTGCTAGGCGCTGAATAGGTCTTACACATTAAAAGGACTAGTGTAGGTTAGCTTGATCCTTTCACAAAGTCATGGTTGTCTTGGAATTTGAAACAAATACCCAGAAACTGCATAAACAATACGTAAAATAATGATATCTAAAAATTTATTTCTTCAGAAACTTTGTAAATATAGCACAAATGAAACAATGATCCGACATCAAAATGTTTGTATTGATATTCCGCAGGTCACTGTTGTCTTATTTTTCAATCAAAAAACATGAATATGAAAATATTAAGACTTTTATTATTTTTTACCCAAACGCCTATGATTTTACGAAAGTAAACATTGCTCTAATTAAATCACCAGCCTACTCTGTACCGATATTAGTGTGCGTGCGTATTCGTAGTCGTGCCCCGTTGTCACACCACTGCCACGCGCCGCTCGCTCGCTATCATAAAGAAACTTGAAACTCGCAGTTTTGTGTCCGCGCTGCACCCCCTTAAAGAGGATATTGTTAGATTCCCGTATGATACTTTCGCTTATTAAATCGAGAAGAGACATCCATAACAATAACAATCAGTAACTAATCCGCTACGCATAGACACAATCTCAATTAAGGATATCGACTTATTATTTTATAGATAGCGCGGCGGAGAGCGGTTCGGTTGCGATACCACAATAGTAATGTTCATTTTCTAGTAAGTTTTATCTGAAATCTTGTAAAACGTTTTAAGTCTGTTTACTTTGTCGCTTTGTGTTACTGTTAAGTTGTACATAGTGTTGTGTATAAGTATTAGAATTATACATTTTAGGATAAATATTATAAATACAGGAATGTAGGCACACCCGTAGTAAGGGATCGTATGGGTGATATCTTATGTAAAAGGACCACTGAACGAAGACTAATGATTTATTGCAAAAGCGATTGGTCTGAACTGGAAGTTCATGGAATCATGTTTTTAATTATTGTGCAATGGTTCTTGTCGGTTCTGTCGTTGGCTGTTCTAGACAGCTCTTAATTGATCCGTCAATGAGTAATCCGTAATAAATATTCTAAGTTACCTATGTGCATGTTGGCTGATATTAGTTCTAATAATATCTTGCAGATAGTCTTATTGAAGTTTTCCCTACTAACGACTACGATTTTTGAATAGAACAAAACCGAATGTCTATTAGAAACATTTATGAATATTAGTCCTTGTATTAACAACCCTTACATGTTTGACAATGGAAATCAGTTTATGGATAAATATAAATAGTTAATAATAAATATTGTAAACAACCAAATAATAACCAAATGTCATTGTAGTTATATATTACCTAATGTTTAACATCTCGTAGACGAGTAGCAATTTAGAGGTCCGTTTGCACCCATGCTACAATATAAAAAATATGGTTCTTCGAAGTGTATTTTAAGCATACAATTTGTTAACTTAACTCCTGATAAGCTTTTGCATCTTCAACAAGCCCTTAAGGTTTATAACATATTGTTTGGCGAATCTACCTTTCCCGTTATCAAAAATTTTGACCAAACCCCCCCCCCCCCCGGGTCCAAGCTATTTTATAAAAAAAAAAAAAACAAAATATGTATTTTGCTTGAACGCTAACCCAATTTTTTTTATATTTATCAACTACTTAGTTGTCTACTTAGACAACGTAATACGACTACTGACATTATCTAAGATATAGAAGCATACAACATTTTCACAATATAATCGGTGTTAGAATTATTAATCAAGTACTTATTGTATACTACCGTAACACTCATTTTTGGCTACGCAATTCTCAATTCAAATGTGACGTTTTGTACTTCGTTTCCGTTAGTTTAATTTAGTTTTTATTTTTTAAATATTGGCTTCGAACCTATGATGTTGTTAGGAAACATCTCTTTTTAAGTATTTAAGAAGTATTAATGATAATTATACTACTTTTATTAGCACTTGCATTGAGTCATGATACTAATCAAAAGAACTCATATGAAATTATATCAAATTAGGCGAAAGCTTAGTATTTTTCGATGTTCATATATAACTACTATTGTTGTTAGAATGTTGTGCCAACTATTGCTAATTTCGGATCAACCGTAACAGTATTAAATTGCATTATCTGAAATAATTTTCGTTTGCTGGTTACTTTGGTCTTATCCAAACGACATCTATTATTTTATGCGATTTAATTGATTATTAATTAATGTAAAAAAGTCTTTCCCAATAGTCTACTAGCCAAATTGTATTTTTGCTAAAATTATTAGAATGACACAGCTTGTGTGTTAGGTTTTATTGCGTTAAGTACATTATTCTTGTCTGATATATGTAATGCATCTGTATTTAAACTTTGTATACCTATATTGTGTAGTAATTATTGTCTAATTGAATTATTACATAGTTAAATGTTTCATAGGGTCTGTAAACTTTAAGTTTCAGATAATAGTCATTATTATATTATAATACAATACGGTGTTAACTTAGTTACTAAGATTGATCTGCAATTTTGTTGAGTTCATTTTTATTTTCTATATTTTATTTTTTCTCTGATACCTACAATCCTACACACATTTCTGTCTGTTTAAGATGAATGCGGATTTGCTATGTAGACAGATTGCCGAGTGCGAGTTTCCATCAGTATTCGATCGAGTTAAAGTCACCTAAATATGTATAATTGTGTTCGAAACAGCGTCATCTAATGACAAACTGGCGAAACCAAAACTTTACTATATAGCTTTGATCACTCGGCTCTCAGTACTCTGAGAGATGACTATCGTGTAATCAGTAATTCACTTTAAAATGTATAGACAACTCCGATAGAAGCCGATCACTTAGTACTTTGTGATAGAAACAGTAAACGATATAGAAGTACTTGAGCTTGATTATTTATAGGAGATGAAAAATGATAATGGTACAAATATGTGGTAGGCTACTTTCGTTGTTGGCAACATGAAGAGTAATTACTAACGCATCAGATCCGCATTCATAGCTGTTGTACACGATGTAAGGATGTAAAGTGTGATTTACAATAATGCATGTGACCGAAGCACCGCCATCTAATTACGAATTTCTGAAATTAATACTTTTAAAAGACTCGGGAAACCTTGCACCGTGTTTATGACAAGAAGATAGGAAGGACAGAAAATTCACACAGTCACTTAAATTTAGCAAAACACTTTTGTTATGTATTCTATTGTCTGGAGTATAAGGTCCGCTAACCACTGTGTGACGGATACCTATTAACTCGTTAACAGTACGAAGATGAATAAAAGCTTAGCTTAAGTTTACAGAAAACATGACATTGCGCAATGCGCCATCTTAATGTAAGGTTTTGTGTTAGCCTTGAAGTTAGTATGTACATGATATTCACGGACTACGTACGTTATATCATAGGAGTGATGTGCGGACTGTCAACGTGTTAATTAGGCAAAATTACTGTGAAAATACTACTTTACTGATCTTTAAATCCTTTCCAAGAAATTCGTTCGATTACCAGAAATATTTCTTTTGCAGACAGTCTTTGACACGTCTAGTAATATAAGGTATATTAACAGTTTAATGTTTGTCCTACACGATTTAAGGTTATATTCATCAATAGAATTTAATATATCTTGGTGTCACCTTATCCGCTAAAACAATATATATCACTGTTATCGTGGACGCGTGATTTAAAATTTGAACACTGACTGGGTGGAACTTTGCTCTCGTTGTACCTTACGCTGATCATTATCCGGGCCAAAAGGGTACTAGAATAAAATTTCGATATTTCAGCAAAGTTTTTGGAAACTTTCGAAAAGTTAATCACTGTTTCTTATAATTAAACCTAACTTTATAAAAGTACAATCGACAGTATTTGAAAACGTTTATAGTTACCGATGGCACTTGGAGACCTAGTAGGTAATCGCCGTCTGCAATTTTTTGTAACACAGCTTTAATTATGTTTCATTGTGCTGTTAATTGATATACCGATTTCCAAAATGAATAAATAAGTGATCCACGATAAGGGTGACAGAAACCTTCAATGTTACAAATAAGGTACTATGTAACCTACAGTAGTTCATAATGTTAATGATATTCATAATCTCTCGAATAAGTTTCCGATTCTGTCAAACTACAACCTACATTGTCTAGCGTGGTACTCTTCTCTATGAGTTGATAACTCCTTTCAGTTACGCTGTAGGTAATAGCCATTAATGGATATCAACTAGTGTTTTTGAAATTAATATTATTATTAATTTCATTACTCCGCGCCGATGTTCCGAGGATGATACTTAATTATAACATTTTCGAATTAACGTAAATTATAACTTTCAACGCTTTTCAAGTGGTGCTTCTAATAAATAATTGCTATTGCTAAGTGCATATGCAGTTTTATGTATAACGCGTAAATTAATCATATTTGAAATTGGACCTTTTTTGGTACATTTTAATCAATCATTTTTATACTAAAACCCAGCGTTGTGCTGTAAATGATGTGATATAATAAGTAGACCAAAAATATGACAAGAATATTCCATCTAGGTAGGTACTTGGTGTATTAGAAAGAAATTAAGATCTCAATGAGTACGGAAGTTCAGTGTTAAAAAATGTTCAACATTATATCAACTGTCCTGTGTGCCATACACATTTACATCACAACAATATGCAGTCTTAATAAATTAAGCTGTCTAATCAAATTATTAATGATGTACCGATTTATTCAGATAACTAAATTGTCTTTAAAATATAAAAATATTACATTAATAAATTTAACAGAAATTACAATTGTATAAAAGTTAAATCCATGCGGAACTGAGCTGGAGCAGCAAATTTTGCGACTGATATTACGAACACTATATCAAAACGTATTAATTCCTTTGTATTGGCATATATACACAACAAAAAAGTTATTTTCAAAGTAACTAATTTATTGTATATTTTGTTAGTGTTCATGCTATATTGTAATCCAAATAATATTACCAATTATTATTATAATGTTAGGTTAGCATAATTTTATCTCGTATACAATTATACCTGCCGTGTAATACGAACTTACTTACTTAATTTATTGTAAGTTTTAAAATGTTGAATTGCCCTACATACAATGTATTGGGTACATATTCTTTAAAAGTTATAAGTACTCTTTGGAGACTTTTAAGTTGCTTCTCACAAATCGAATATGAAATAAACAAATGTGATTTTAAAGGGATTACTTTGTGATTAGGTTATTAATGACCGCAGTTGGAATGAACGCTGAGAAGTAAGACTCGAAGCACATTTTGTAGCTAATCACGTGTAACGTGAGGTCAGTAAATATAGTGCTATACTTTAAGTTTGTAAGAAATTGATATTTTTAAAACTTTCCTAACGGCACTAATGTCAAAGGTTTCGGGAAACACACTGTTTTGTCTAGCATTTCGCGATGTTAAGTTAAATATAAAAACGAAAAATGCAAAATAATAAAACCCGTTTTCAACTACGCATAACACATTGCACAAATTTTTGAAGGAAAGAAAGAAAAAATTGCAAATATAGTGCATTTCCCGAAATTTATCGAAAATCCAATCTCACTTAATTCTGAGTATGTTATGTGATGTGTATGCAATCATACACGGGAGATTCTACAATATAAATCGAACTTTCGAATATGGTCATAAAATAGCACACTGCATTGTGGTGTCATTGCTATGTGCTGTGGACATAGTAGCTGCTTATCGTTCGAAATGCATAGTAATCAGTGACTCACACAATGGCACAGTATTTTCATAACGCCTGAAATACTAAATTGTTGACATCAAAATCATAATACCAGCTACATTATTCATCAAAATCGTATACTTATGTAATTTGAAATTCCTGTAAAAACTTTGGGTTTATTGTTATTCACAATATCATAAGGGTGGTAAGGTTGAAAGCTGCAGATAACGCTAACTTCATGACATTTTTCTAAAGTTCGTTTGATAGTAAACCAAGATGTTACTTTAATAGTAAAACATGTTGTACTCAGAATTTGGTAAGTCGTTAAATTAAAGTTATTACAAAATAACTGTATTACCTACGTATGGTTTGAAATATTTTTAATATTTTGATTTTATTGTACGTAGACTTATGTACCACGCCTCTTTCTACATATAATAATCTGTCAGAACATATTTAAATAAATGGTATTGAGTGTAATGTCAAAATTGTTTTATTAATTTCCTAATTCCCCTATGCTGTTGGAAAATTGTTATGTCGGCCACTTTATTGAATAATTCTCTTCATTATATTGAACATCATCACCTTATTTTATGTCTCCACCGCTGGGGCAAGATGGGTGTATAGGAAGAAAAAGGCATAACGATTGCTAAAGGCTATGTTCCGATATACACTGCAAGCACTCTTACTAGTGAGAAATTTGTTCCGTTGTGGACAGACTGCGGTTTGCCACGCAATGGCGGAAGGACTGCACTTCCCGCAGAGCGGGAGACACTCGGTTTTTATTTTGATACATTTTGAGGTTTAAAATATGCATTTCCGGCAGATGAAATTGGTGGTGGGTGACTTCCACATACCTCTCCCCCCTCCTACCACCGCCCAACCCCTAAAAAAAGGCGACCGATTTCTAAGTATTACCCGAAGAATCAGCTGACGGCCTGTCAATAAAAATTAAAGTAAGTCTACCCATGTAAAAAGTAAACCCTACTAAAAGTGACAATCTAGAACCTAATTTCTATGTTAGGTACCTAGAATATATACCTAATACCACTAAATCTTTTGTAGTTATTGACAGCTATGGCATTTTTCGCTGTGGGGTCATACCAAACTTTAGTCGGTTAGAGCAAGTTCCACCAAATTTCACAGCCCAGCGTTTCAAGTACTGTGAGAGAAGTGGTTCAGGTTCTGAATGTTCCATCAGTTTTCCGACAATTTGTGCAGTTCTTTTTAGACTCTGTGACATTGTGTTTTTGGCCAAATTTATGGATTCTTTCAAGTTTTCATTCGTTCATTCATGGGTAGAAAATATTTTTTATTATAAGGTAACTAGTCCTTTTAGTTTTATTGCAGGTTTGTTGCAGGATTCGTGTAGCAGTTGTAGTGTAGTTGTGGTGCAGAGAATTTTAATAGAATACATCTATTTCCACGGCACTGCTCCTACACGCGACAAATGACAGGCGTAAACGTGCTGTTGCAGTTTTTTAATAGAATTGACCTACGGAAATGACATGGATGACAGCATGGATGACAGTATACTGGACTGCATTCCGGTGTAAACAGTAACCAGTATAGCTAACTTTAAAGGAACGGCTTCGCAGTATACTAAATTGACGTCACACCTTACAGTGCTCGCAGTGCATATCGGAACATACCCATAGTTTGTTCATTATAGCTTGATACCTGTGACAGAAGTCATCAAAATCGAAGACGTGACTTTGTAAAAGCGTATGAAATTATTTGATTACATTAAAATAACGTTATTATTTATAATCCATCACTTAATATACTACAATTACTTTTGTATTCTATTTTATATGTTAGATTAGGTTTATCCGAATAAACTGACAAACATTTATCATAATTTTAAAATATACAATAAAATAAACGTACTCCTTTACAAGGTCATTTCATTATAAATAAATACCAGTGTTGGGATAGTACACCAAGTAAAGTTCAATTAATATTCAATGACCAAACGATTAAATTTAACTTCATATTTTTCATCCTAGCTGTATTCATTAATTTGTTAGTCTTTATTTATTTTTCTTGAAGATATTCAATTGATAACTTCGATTATCATTTGATGCAATTACCCTGAGGTAATTGCATCCTGATATTGTCTCAACCCTAGGCATGCCAATTTGACATCTGTCACGGGTATCAAGTTTCAAGGTATTTCAGGGTATCAAGGCGGGAACAGACTTTGAGACTTCTTGGCGGGAAAGTGAAGTTATGTTTGCGGTTTTGTTTTATTTTCGAAAATGTGTATTATATCGAATATTAATGTGAAATAATAGTGGATTATTAACCGTTAAGTGTTCGTGAGTGTGTATGAGTGTTGGCAAATGAAACAAAACAGTGCAACGTCACTTTTCAAATTTTCGCAAGAAGTCCGCCCGAGGACTTAGTAAAGCCCCACACATCTTTACTGAGATACTCGAGGGGTTGGGGGGTATATCATTTCTCACTTCTCATTTCTATTATCATTTATCATCACATCATCATACAGAAAAGAAATATTGATTATTTATGGATTACTTGTTAGAAAAACTATTTTGACACTGGCTAAATGTGCCAATCGCACGAAGCCATCAAAAAAAAAAAAAAAGCTTTCGAGCCTTAAGCCCGAAATAATTGATTAAATAGCGAAATTAGTTTTATTTAAATTTAGAGTTAATATTACAATATTATAATTTATATTAAATGTAAGGTTAATAGCAGTTAATGGATGAAAAATTAAAATGCGTTTTTTTTTTTTTTTTAATCCCTTTATTCATTTTATTGTATATTATTAAATAGGTACAAAGTAAGGTAGGTTTATTGACACCAATTCTAACATCAAATACTTGAAGTGTATCTAAAATAAAGCAAAATCAAGATAATTACCGTGCAAGTTAATTCTGTATACGGAAATTTATTTATAGCAAAAGTAACATTTTCACTTTATTTCGTAGGTACTTAATAATTATTTGTAAACACCAAAAATAATAAATTGACCAGCAAAACATTATACACAACAAAATATTTACATAAATACAAATTTATAGCAATTGAATATCTTAGTATTATTTAATTTTCAGAGTATGCTAAAACAATATATCGGTATATGATATACCTAATGCACAAATAATAAAAGCATGAACCATAATAAGACTCAGCCTGTTATTAATAAACATGGGCTAAAGTTAAACCTGGTTTAAAATAGATGGTGTTATTTGAGATGAATAAATTTAATGTGAATACATTTAGATATTTTTGAAAACTACTTTAATTTTGGATTATTCTATTGTAATAATAAATTTTTAGGTACTATTCGATTACATTTTGAAATACTGCTTATTTATGATGACATAATATGATGAATAAATCTTAATAAAATACATTCAGATGTTTTTAAAAACTAAACTAATTTCCAAATTTTCTATTGTTACAATGGTTACTATTCGGTTACTCTTTGAAATACTACATATTTGATATATTAAGGTGAATAGGTACATAAAATACATCTAGATGTTATTGAAAACTACATTAATGTCTGATTATTTTATTGAAGATATTATTAATATTCGATTACATTTGAACTGTCTACATAAAATCACATTTAGAAGTTTATTTTATAGATTAAATGCACGTACATAGAGGCTCACTTATAGAGACAAATAGGTTAAGGCTAGGTATTCCTGCAGAGGCCGCGCTATTGAGTTTTTTCAAACAATCTGAGACATAGAAAACAAGGTTTTAAATTCTGGAAAAAAAGTATGTATTAGTTAAGGATCTAATCTAGTGGAAGTCGCATTCAGTTACAAGATCCATTGAACTTCACTCGATAAAAAAAAATCCCAAAGTTACCCCTTTTTGTAATGTTTTTTCAATATGATGACTAAACTACTGATATTTTCCATTTATTTTTTGTACTCAATTGAAGACAATAATATTTCGCAGGGGAATTCGCAGAGTTTGACTTGATAAAATGATTGTCTTATTTACTATGTTTAAATATCTACGAAATGCGCGAGTACGGCTGCTCGGCAGGCCCGATCAGTCGCGCTCGGGCGCTTACGGACGACGGACTTGTGTCAGTTTTTTCCGTGACTGCCAATCAATCCGTTTTTGTCGTAAATAATTATATAATTATTGCAAGTTATTCATAATGGGCAATAAACAATAAACGCTTACAAAGATTCAGGAATTCATGTCTAAAACTTATATTATGGTTATAATTCGATAGTATAAGAATATCAGTATGACTATGTACTGAAGATCGCATCGCTACGATTTTTGATAATTCATATTTTGTCTATAGATATCGGTACCTCTGCCGGGTTGGATTTAGAAATAGGTCGCCTGAATCTGAGAAAACTGAATGCGTAGGGGGCTCAGGGAAGCTCGTCTAAGATTCCCTAAAACAATTTCGGCTGCCGGCGTTACGTTTGAATATTTTTAATAAATTTTTAAAATTCGTATAAAATGTACTGTGAATGCGTGAAACTATTTTCGATGCTTCTTTAGTCAAAGTCAAAGTCAAATATTTTTTATTCAAATAAACTTTAGAAAAGTGCTTTTGAATGGTCCAAAAATTTTTTAACCTACTACCCATTCTAATTGGTTCTATCAAATACAAGGACAGCTTCACGTTACTGAAAGACGACTCTGTCTGCTAGAAATCTGGGCTGGAGAAAATAAACCTTTGCTTACAAAACGCATCGAAAGGGACGATAATTTCTGGAAAACGCAAATGGAGCCAAAGTTGGTCCAATTTTACATGAAATTTTTATTGCCGGAAATGAGGATCAATCACATAATAGCTAATCTGATTTTTACTATATACATCGTATGCGCAATCAACTACTAAGCATTTTATTCATAAAATATTATAATCCGTCAAGAAATGAAGAAGTTATTAATGTTTTTCTGAATGGCTATTTTGAAACGCGCAAGTCGTGCGGACTCGTGCGACCGTATGTACGGGTCAAATCGTACAAGGAATATTTGGATCACTTCCCGAGGACCGATCGAGATGAAACTTGGTATATCTACGCAACTTCGATAGCAATTCAATAATATGGCATCATGGAACTGGTCTGATGATGCAGTCGGAAGGTGATCATAGGAACTGAGGTTATAGAGTTTTATTTAACTCATAAGAAATTCACATTTCACTTACTGAGCTAACTAGGAACTTTGCAATGAAACAAGGTAACCCCGCCATATTTGTGCTTATTTTATTTGTCTTGATAAAAACTAACCTTGTGTGGTGCTCAAGATCTGATGATGAAACTGAAAGGAGGTCAGAGGAACTCCTAGACTGTACGTACTTACATGTTAAAAAGTTAAAAGTGAAAAAAAATTTAAAACAAGCTTTTTATTAAATTTTAACCGCTTCTGTGGTCTAGTGGCTAAGCCACCGGTCTTACACCCAGAGGTCCCGGGTTCGTTTCCTAGCGGGAGGTACATCTTTGTGTACCTACTCGGTTTGGCTGATAGTAGGGCTTGTTAAGTCCGCCTGGATTTTAGTTTTTTAAATAAGTTCTAAGATGCTGTACTTTTTCGCAGACACATTAATAAGTAGGTACCTACTAACCTAAAGTAAAAAAAAATCGTTTTTTTTTGTTTTATATTTTGATATGTTTCATGTTTTGTGTTTGTGTTTTAAACGTTTTTTTATTTATTGATTTATCATCTGTGTGTGTTAGCTGAATATTTTGTAAGTAAATAAAAATAGTCCTATCCGGGTCTATCTATGTGCAAAATTTCATCTAAATCTGTTCAGCCGGTTCCACGTGATTGAGTAAAAAACAAATAATAAACATTTAACCGCCTCTGTGGTCTAGTGGCTAAGCCTCCGAACTTAGACCCAATGTCCCAATGTTCAATTCCTATCAGCAGCGCGTTCTTGATTTGTTTGGTGGTTGGGCTTGTTAAGTTCGCCTGGCTAGCTACCACCATCTTATCTAATACCGGCGCCATAATAAAAATGTTAAAAGCATTGTTGTATTCCGACTGTTTAGAAATCCTTTTGGGTCTTTTGGAACACAAAAAAACAATTTGACAACAATAAACAAATCGTATTTCTATTTATTTATTATTAAATATTCTTTTTTAGTAATAAATATAACTTATGTTACTCAGGGATAATGTAGCATTCTAATAGTGAAAGAATTTTTAAAATCGGTTCAGTAGTTTTTGAGTTTATTCGTAAAATACAGTGGCGGGCGGCAAGCGGCAACTGCCGAGCTAGTGCGAGCGTAGCTGATGACGTCTGCGTTTTTGAGAATGCAGCACGAAAATCGCTCTAACTTCGTCATTTTTGGTCCAATTTCAATAATTCTTTTTTGGTTAATTGGTTTTGATGTGACTGTAAATCTACATATTTAAATAAAAATTCTCGTTGATCTTCATAGTAGATAGTGACAGACAAGCACGTGGAATGCCAATAAGAACGTTGTCCTTACAAGATGACAAGGAAAATGTAAATTATGTAGACTCCACAGCCTTACCATATCAAATTTGCAACCAGGTACAAGCACAAGAGAAATAAATTTTGAAGAAGTTTGAGATTAAACATAATAATATTTTGAATTTAATTTGATACCCTTGATGTCAATGATGTCTTGATGTTGTTTGATGCCAAACATTCTTTGAAATAAATAACCGTGCAATCCTTTCTGGTGGATACTTAACTTAGCCCATGAAATTGAAGTAAGAAAAATAATTTTGAAAATAAATAATAATATTATAATTAAATGGATACCAAAAAACATAAATTCATTATTAATTACTTACTTTATTTATTTACGAAACTCGTAACTCTACTTTATCACTACTAAACAAAGTTTGATCATAAAAATGCACTTCTAAAGCAAAATAAAATTACCCTACTGCTTATTTCTATACTGTATCGGTGGCGAGCGGGCGGGCGGTGTCATGCGAGTTCACTACCGCTACGTCCGCGCGAAACGCCGCCGAGACATCGCTAAATGCCTACTTTGACAGGAATACCTAGCCTTAAATAATCAAATCTTCGGCAACTGGTTGCAGACGGTTTTCCGCCATATCGATTTCCTAACCTCATCTGCTTTCTATGCACCCAATGACTCTAAATCTTTGAAATTCACCCTGATATGGGCTTATAATCATTACTTGTTATGTATTACTGTTATACTCGTTCCGTTGCGTCCCGTACAATACAAAATATTCCGTACTTCGGAAAATGTAACAAAGGTAACTACAATGCTAAATAATATGAAAAATATGGTTTTAGTTCAAGGTAAGTACCCTTTTTAAAGTTTGTTAAAATTTCTAAACATTTTAACCCAGCGATTTTTTTTTTACAAAATAGGTAAGTTGAATAAAAAATTTAATAAAATAAAATTTTGAGAAATTTTAAATTCGTTTCAAGTCAGTCGTAAGATAGATAAAGTCGTGTAAAAATTTGAGTACAAAGTAGATCTACTCGTATAAGTAGGTATAAAGATTTAAAAATATTTTTATAATACAAATCCTAAATGATTTTATTCTCATCCATAAATTTTTAATAATTTGTTATTGTTGTGACAATTACCATATGCTGTCTTTGAAGACAGCATAATACGGAAAAATAAAAAAAAGGTTTCATGCATCAAGCATGTCATATCAATAAAAAATACATTAAAAATAGATTAAATCATCTCAATACACCAACTGAAACATTTCTTTATTTGGACTAGGTTATCTTTACATTCACTGAAAAGTTTTAAAAAACTTGCTTCGGTGTTAACTGCTACCGGAAATTTTCTATTGCAAAAGTAAATGAGATTCAATTGAATAAATTTACAAATAAAAGTAGAATTCACGACTACATAACTAATCAATTAATATTAATTTATCTATGCTGAGTGTCTGCAGTCGATCTGAAAAAAAAAATTTGGTTAGTAATATAATCATTTCGATTGCTCTATGAAGGATGTTTTATTGAATAAAACAAACATTTTGTAGGTTTGCACTTCCTAATGGGGATGCTTTCGAGAACTAAGAACACTTAATGAGTTCCAGTATGGGAGGCCATCTAGACCTTGAATGCGAAACAAGTAAGTTTACTCGCAGTCTGGCTGCACGCTGAGTCGGAGTGGAGAAGCAACAACACTAAACATGAAACCAAAATACGACAGTGAAGCTAAGTCTCGCATTGTCAGAGGTGGAGAAAGTGTACAAGAGTTGTGGTGTTTAGCATCTCTTCATACTGATTAAGTATACTGATACAAAGGTCATTTCTATAAAGGTAGAGAAGCGAAATGATGGGTTAGACCTAAACATAGCTTCCACTCATACTTAAATCTGGTCTTAGTCTCATTTATGGACTTGAACTTTCCGTCAATATCTGTGATCATCAACACACCTGCCAAGCGTGTATATGATTGCGGTTCCACATTAAGTGGCTGGCATTCCCCAATATGGAGGAGCTTAATGGCGCAGTGGTTAACGCGCCCGGTCTGCGAGTGCTGAGGTTAAGCAGCTTTCGCAAAGGCAGTCATCGGATGGGCGACTACTCATTTTTCATCTCGAGCTCCTCCGTGCTTCAGAAGGCACGTAAAGCCGTTGGTCCCGGCGGTTAACAGTCGTTAATAACCACCAATCCATAGGGAAGGCTCGTCCCCCAGCAGTGGGGACATAAAATGAGCTGATGATGATGATGATGATGATGATCATTCCAACAAAAAGTAGCACAAAACCAATGAGTTTTAATTGATCACGCCTCCTCATTATTTTCTTGATATCTTGTCTTTACCTACCCTGGGATGATATTAACAGTCGTTAATAACCACCAATCCGCACTGGGCCCGCGTGGTGGTTTATGGCCCGTTCTCCCTATCTATCCATAGGGAAGGCTCGTCCCCCAGCAGTGGGGACATAAAAGGAGCTGATGATGATGATGATGATGATGATGATGATGATGATGATGATGATGATGATGATGATGATGATGATCATTCCAACAAAAGTAGCACAAAACCAATGAGTTCCAATTACGCCTCCTCATCATTTTTTTCTTTAGGTCTTGTCTTTACCTACCCTGGGATGATTTCCGGTCCAGGCCACGATTGATGACCATCCAAAGTTCTGTTGACTGTAAAAAAGGAAAAATCATAAATTCAAAAAAATACGTAAAAGGATAATGTTTGTTATTTTTATAAAAAAGTAAATTGTTTAAAACGTCTTCACTTATATCGACCATTGGCATATTAGCTCGCAAAGAAAAGCACAAACAAACAGATTGTAATTAGTAATTAAATAATAGCTCAATTAAATTAATTACACGCAGGTACTGTCAGGACACGGATTTTTTTTGAATTACGTCTATTAGATCGCTTAGAATGAGGCAAGCCCATTGTGCCACCATTATACTGGTACATAGATACTGTCACAAATAATGCTCAGCATTGCCTGCAAGAGTGCACGACTTGGGAGTAGAAACGCTGCCCAACGGCGGTGTTTGGTAAAGTCTATAACTGGGCATCGCTATGTGATGGGTAGTTTTAGTCAGAGGTAAAACTTTACCGAGTGTGATCCTTAGTTTTGGGTAACTCTCCCCCCACCTTTTGCGTACCATATTGGGGGAGTGGGAGTCTCAGATAACCGCCGTGTCTCCACAAACACGGTGGTATGCGGAATGCATACAAAAGAATCAGTTTCTATAATGATTCTATTTTTTTTTATTTAGTTACGAAAAAATACGAAATCCACGTGGACGAAGTCGCGGGCAAACTGCTAGTATATATATATAAATAGCTAATTAGAAAACTTTGTTAGTACGTTACACTTAAGACAATAAATTCGCTAAGCAAGTGAATAAAATAAACTCAAATATATATTTGGATTTTTATTACTAGAAGAAATAGAAAAATAGTTTGAATAATGACTAATATTAAAAGTAAAGTAAAACTATAATAAAAAGTAAAGCTTTTACAATTTATTATAGTTTTACGCAGTATTATTCCTAACACAGTGTTTCCCACGAGCGTGATTTGAACTTATACCATCTGGTTTCTTTTTATAGATTTTATACAAATAGATGTTCTAAAAATGTTACACTAAAAACGGTATAACTGAGTGTTATTGGTCAGGCCCTATCCGGATTACCATAATTTACCATTGTCCTGCTCCAAAAAATTTTACAAAAATTTCAACCGTTTCCCTAAATCACTATAAATTACCAATACACACAATTTTAAAGTTCGCTACAGCTCATACAAGAAAATAAATGTGATCTTACAGTTTTTCTTGTCAGAGAGTCTGTTCCTTCTGCGTTCACGAGTGATTGGTTTCCTCTTTGAAGTTGCTGAGCGCACCAGACTTTCTATAATCTCATCATCGGCTGATAACTCTCCACTGAAAACAAAAGCATTATACGTAAAAGTAGCCTTTCTTTAAGATAACATCTAAAAATGTAACAAAATAAAAATATCGAGTATGATTAAATAAAAATAATTAATATTATTTACTTATTCCAGTCAGAGCAAACGAAGAAACATGAAAGTACCTAAAAAAGTGTACTGGGAGTCAAACACTCAAGAAAGAATTGCGTTATTTACTAACAAAATGGTGTTTTAAAAGATGCAGAGACAACAATTGAGAAAGGTAAAAGGATACATATTGATATAGCTTCGTCGTGTAAAAGGGATGAACAAGGAAGGAAGGTCAAAAATAATAGAAGATGATAACTAAACATTGAATTTAATGCAAATGACCATTCTGTCGTGAAGAAGTCTTTCACTATTGTAGTAACAATTTTAAGTCAACGTCAAATGAAATTAAAATATTTTATTCAGTATCGAATAAAAATAAAAAAAAATAAACACAAATAGATGAAACCGAAAAGGACTCTACTTAGCACATGTTGCAGCATGAACATGACCTGGAACGCTGATATTCTGCGGAGCCCTGCTGTTTATTTATTTATTATTATTTATTTATTTATGAACATAGAATTTACAGCACTCTATAAACTAAGTTATTACACTGTGTACATATCTTACTGCCAATTACAGATCCCTTCTTTGTAAAACTATTTTTTTAACATGTTTAGTTTCAATTACTTACTTCACTGGTATCCTCCTATGGCTGACTGGCTTCCTCCTGCCCTCAGTGAGGCTATCAGTATCAGGATCAGTCTTTAAAAGTTCCTTCAGAGCACTATCTGCGGAATTCTCCTCCATTTTGTTGGTATAATTTCCAATCTGCAAATATCAAAAGAAGGCGTGATCACTTCGTTATCGTAATAAAATACAATTATTTCCTATATAATCGTTAAGGAGTATAATAAATTTCTAAGAACTTACATCAATTATCATCTTGCCCCTCGTCTTGTTCCTCTCCCTGTGGTTTGCTCGCTTCTCAAGTTGCTGCAGCACTCGTTCCCTGGCAGTACGATACTCCAACGAAAACTCCGCGATCACTTTCAAAAAATCTGATGGCTTTGTCTTCATAAGATCTACAGGTGGAACCCCGAGATAAAGCAAGAATCGATTGTACCTTAAACAAAAAGAAATACATTGTTTGCCTCCTGTTTAAAAAAAAACAATAAAGTTCGCACTCGCATAGCTACAATAAGACGTTCGCTTAGACAAATGCGCCAGATTTTCATTTTCAAAGTTGCGATCTCTTCAGATACCTATAAATCATATTACCTGCTCATCACTCTCTTTCTTATAACGCTTAAGAGAATGATTCTCTCTGCAGCATCAGTTAAGAATTCATTAATTTTAGTTTTAAAAATCTGGGAGCCGTCGTGTTTGGCGATTCTCTTCATGTGATCCCAGGAAGCTTTGCAGTCGGATTCCAGTTTTTGCAAATTGGTGGCGAGAATGTCGAAGTCCACTTTCGAAGCTCGGATGACAGGTCCAACCTACGGATACGTAATGAAATATAATATTTTTTTTATTTACTTGAGAGAAGTGTTAGTGTGATAGTTATAGAATTGAATAGGTTTCACCGTCTGACTTTTTCTAGCGACATTACCTCAGACTCAGTTTTCAATGAATTACTTGCGGTTTTATATTTAACGATGTGAATTCGTTTACGTACTTGCAAAAGAAGACAGAAAAACACAAATAAATCGTGGAGAAGGTGTTCTTATTAAACAGAGCAATAAAATAATAATTAAAGTATATTCAAAGCTTCAAATAAATGTTTGACTCATAAGTATTTTTGACAGTTTTTGTTAATGATTTCTCATTACTTTGCTTATCAAATTTGGTATTATTATTTTTATGTTGCTCTTTCATTCTTTGAAGTACCACCGAAATATATTCGCTGTAATATTTTATAATATCTTTTTGATTAAGATTGTCATACGTTAGATTGCAACTCATTACCGTAACAAGGGTTGAATTCAATGCTGTACTTAAGATATTCTCTATTTACACAAAATGTTACTCATTTTAATAAGCTTACGTTAAGCTTGAGCTCTATGCAATACTTTCATAAATTTAAAGAATTGCATATTTTAAATCGTGCCTCATGGCACGATTTCAAATATTTATTGAATGTTTCACAAATAATAAGTACTTGATGTGTGTAGTGCAAGTGATGATCATTATTTATTATTACCTCACTAAACAAATCTGAAGTTTCAGGGAACTTCTCAATGATCATTTCACAAATGTGATGCAACAGAGGATGTTTGTGCACTGTGTCTTTGACCTCCATCACTTTTGATAGATACTCCAACCGAAAGCCTTTTACTTGAAATCCGTTGAGGAAACTTCCTACAGTCCTCAAGGTGGCTAATATAACCTTAAAAGTTCTATTAACTTTCAAGATCTCTATTCCTTGTTTCAGGTCCATTAGCGGTTCAGCGATTTCTTTCTGTAAATGTACAAAAAATTTTACAGTAGTTCAACTTGTTTGTCAATTAAAATTTTATATTATGATATATTATTTATATTCAAATATATTTTTATTCTAAACTCACTTCCGAATTATCAAAATCTAATTTAAAGACCCATAATTTCAATCGCGATGAGAGCTCGTTGATTGATGCTAATGTAAGCAAAAATTGCTCTGCACTGCCTAGTGGCAAGTCAGGATTAGCATACTGAAACAATAAACAATTATGATAATAACAGCTACAGCTAATAATCAAAAACAAATAAACGAAAATTTACAAAAACTATACCTGTGCTTCTTGAATTTTTATTTTTTCTTCCTCAGTCGGTAACATAGTCAGTAATTTTTCTATACCTTCCCTACCGACTACAGTTGCATCCATTTTCATTATAGCAGCTTTAATTGTCTGCGGTGTAGGTAATTTTTTCATTGCTATATTTATGGCATTGGAGCGCTTGGTGTCCAAAATCAGGTTACGTTTTGGCTCCATTAGCTTCTATAAATAAAATATATGTAATTCCACAAAATAACAACTTATGTTCAGTAGCTTTAAGCTTTAAAACAATACTTACTTCCTGGTTATAGAAAATCAATAGAACCGCAAATCAGCACATGGAACATAAAGTTATGAAAAAAATAAAGAAATCATAAAATAAAAATTGTGTTGTAATGAAGATATAAAATTATATAACATAAAATCATAGACGATGAATTCTAAACTACTCTACATGATAATCTATTGACAGAAAAGTTGAGCAATAACTTTACCTTAATGATAAGATCATTTGATCTAGACTCAAAGAGATGCTCAAGAGCTTTCGTATCCAAAGACACTTCAGGCAGATCATCCCAGATGAAACCACCAACTTTAGATCTCATAGAGATTGGGGCAGGATTTTCTTGTACCTCGCGCCAGAATAACTTTACAGTTTTCTTGTTCTTCTTTATTGTAAAACTATCGGAATCATTTGACAATTCTGAAGAAAGAGAGGGTTTTGGAGGTGGGATAGGTACATTATTTCTTTGGCCATTTGTAAAAGAACCTGGAAGAGGAGGAGGGTTGCAGACAGAGGGTAGGAACATTCCAGGAGGAGGTGGTGGTGGCCCATTGCCTGCATTCACAACAGGTAACATCATGTCATCATCCGAATCATGTCGTAAATCCGAAAAATCGAGATCGCACAGTTGGAACTCTCTATTAAGACAACCTTGTCTTAGCTCCTCCCAGTGTAGTTCATTTTCAGATATTTTAATTTCGTTAATCTTTGGAGATTTTTCTATACTGGGACTTTTGATCACCTCTGCAAAATATTTTTAAAAAAATGTACAGGTAATATACCTATTAAATTTAGCACAATTTCCATACTTTATATTTATTTCTTACCCTTAGATTGTGACTTAGCTAATTCTTCTTTGGCTTTAGATACTATTCCTGTCATGTCCGCAACACGAAGTGGCTTATCTTCACTTGTTGGGCTCACTGGGCTTGTTAGCCTTTGTGCCAGATCTTTGATACTGTGTTCCCTATTGAGCAATATTCCTCTGTCATCTTTTACTTCAGGTGTAACGTCAATCTGTTTTTGTCGTATCACCGTCAAAGCATCTACTGCAGATACGCTATGGCCTAAAGTACCATTCTGAATTCTTTGTTTTAAGCCCGATGTATATCTTTGGTTGCCTGCAAGCATGGTGTTTTAAAAAATAAATAAATCTATATAGAAAATATTTCAAAAGTAATTAATTAATTGTACTCTAAGCACACATCTACCACAATAACAAAAGCAAAAAACATAGGACAGGTGATGAAATGCCTACAGATTAGTGTGTTAAAAGAACGAACAAACCATTTTTCAAAACATCTGGTAGGTTTAAAGTCTTCACGGGAGTATTATTAGTCTCTTCATTTTCATGACCATTTTTACTGTTACCGTTGGTTTTGTAGTGATTGTTAACATTACCATTTATTGATTGATAATTATTAATGTTAGTATTTGTATATATTCCATTTGCATATGTTCCATTTGTATATTCAGTATTTGTAGATGTCATAACTCCGTTGATAGATGTATAGTTTCCGTTAGTAGCACTGAATAGTCCTTCGTAAATGCCATTTGAATTGTTCAATAGTTCCTGTTGCTGTAAAATGTGATGTGCTTGTCTTGCATATCGATCTTTACGTCTTTTTAAAGCTGTATTTAATTCCTTTATTTCCTTATTTGTATCAATTAGTGCCGGTAGAAATGTAGGTCTCAGATTGTTTGTTATTTTGTTCTTGGGTTCGGTATGAGCGATGATTGGTGATCTTACTGTTGATTGTTTGTTAAATGTCATAAAACCTTAATTCGTTAGTTTAACGCAGTGCTATTAAATAATAATTTGAATGTCGGTTTGATACGATTTTAATAATGCAGATGCATTTGTTTTGGTAATTTTATTGATATGAAGGTATGCAAAAAAAAATTATAGTAGCATTCCCATTTTCAAAAACATAAAACATAGTAAGTAGTACTTATACATGCTGTAAACAATTTAAATCATGCTAAAAGTTGAAAGTTGCTTTTTTTATAAACATGAATACCTTATACCTTTCTCTTAAAAAAATTACAAACCTTTTTCTTTACTTTGTTGTTTCTTAGATTTTCTTCTTTCCGAAGTATTTAAGTTTAAACTTCGCCGCCGTACTGAGCTAACTACGGATTCATCTAGTTGTCTAAAAATAAAATACAAATATATAATATTCACTGCTCTTTTTAAGTACCATGAATAGTTCGCAACATGTCGACGAAGACTTACTTCAACGCAGTTCCAGTTTCATCGCCGTCTTCATAAAGCAGAACCGCTTCAAAAATCTGAAGTTGCCTTAAAAGATCTAAATCAGTTCCCGGTTTCGTCATATATAACTGAATTATTTCATCCATACCCTGATCTTGCAAAGCATCCACTTGATCGTAATAAGTGTCTCTATCGGGGACGTTATTAAGAGAAATATTAATGAGGGTTGTAGCGTAAATTAACAGCTCAGCATCAGAGGCGTCGATGTCTTGGAGAATCTTCATGATGTTATTCCAGGGTTGTCTACCGTTGTCAATGTCGACAACGTTTATTGCAGAAATGAGAAGAAGCGAGTTCTTTTCTGTGTATTCGACGAAGACAACGAGCAGTTTGAGTGCGGTTTTGACTACGTGTCTAAACTTGCTCGAAATCAATGAGTATAGCCATTGGATGCATGGTTTGTGACCCATCACGCCGTGCATGCCATCGACGTATAGAAGAATCTGTAAACAAAAATAAGACGTAAGTATCGTAATTTTTTTCTTGTCACTGTATTTTCTCTTTACCTGCTTATGATGCTTCTAAGTGAAGTAATTCATAATGGCGAGTATATAAGGGTATAATGTACGTAAATGAAACACACCTGCCCAAGCGCTCTAAGTATATAGTCGATGTAATTCTGATCTTCCATGTTTCCAACCTGCATCAAGCAGTCGAGCCCTTTATTGGCAACGAAGTCGTGTACCAAGTCTTTGTCCGACTGCAAGATCTGCTTGAGTGAGAACAGCGCCCGACGCAGCTCCCGACCTTGGCTATGCAGGAGTTTCTCTGAAATAAGAAACAAAAGTAGATTAATTTATATAGATTATATTAGAGACGAGCTCGGGGCAGTGGTTAACGCGCCCGGTCTACGATTGCTAATGCTAAGCAACTTTCGCAAAGGCCGGTTATCGGATGGGTGACCAAAAATTTATCAACTCGAGCTCCTTCGAGCTCCTTTTGTCCCGGCTGCATTTTATTTCCTTACTACTCGTACTCGTACCAGCAGTGGGGAATCAAATTGAGCTGGTGATGTGAAGAACGTACCAACGCACCAACAACTTGTTTCAAATACTATTGGTTATTCCCGATCCGATCTGAACCGCCTCTGTGGTCTAGTGGTTAAGACCACGGGTTTAGACCCAGAGGTCCCGGGTTCGATTCCCAGCGGGGGGTACATGTTTGTGTACTCGGTTTGGTTGGTGGTAGGACTTGTTTGTCCGCCTGGCTAGCTACCACCATCTTATCTTAATATGTCGCCATAACTATTATATATATTAATGATTGTAGCATTGTTGTGTTCCGGCAGCTAGAGTGATAGCCAGTGCCTCACTAGTTGAGGATCCGGGGTGAAGAATACGCCTCTGACGGTGTTTCGTTTCACACGGTCACACCCTTAAAATTTCTCAGCGCCCCCAAAAAGTCCGGTGATGTCATAAATGCCAAGAGGCCATTGGAAAACTTTCTTAAAAACTATTATAGCAAAGTTAAATCGGAAATCTTAACCTCCTTAGTATAATATTACTACATTCATTTCCGTAATAATTAAAAGAAAAATCAGAACTGCTCCGTTGCGAGCTCTGAATCTACATAATCTTATTATATTTTACTACTATTGAATTATTATCAATGCAATCTCACTTAATTTAAACCGTATTAACTTGATATGAAGATCTAATAAATAAACTAAAGTAAAACTAGCTTTTATTATTTCAAAATTCTATCAATTATGTACTTAAATGCATTTCGTAAATGGTCCTGTTTGCTCAATACATTTAAATTTCGAATAACAAAATCTGTAAAAACCGTTAAGTGTTCGTGAGTGTGCATGAGTGTTGGCAAATGAAACAAAACAGTGCAACGTCACTTTTCAAATTCTCTCAAGAAATCCGCCCTAGGACTTAGTAAAGCCCCACATCTTTGCTAAGATACTTGAGGGGTTGGGGGGTATATCATTTCTCACTTCTCATTTCTATTATCATTCATATCATCATCATACAAGAAAGAAATATTATTTATATATTGTATTACTAGTTAGAAAAATTACTTTTTTATTGGCTAAATACTTGTGTAAAGCCATAAATAAAAAAAACAAAAACAATAAAACAACTTAAGCATACTATGAACCTTATAAAAGTTGCAAAATATTTCTACTTTATTTTTATTGTCATCACCACAAACGTCATTGTGGTTCCGTGGCCCCAAAGTCGCTTATCGTTTTTCAAGCGCCTATCGAGAATCAAGTATATCATCATCATCATCATCATCTCAGCCAAAAGACGTCCACTGCTGGACAAAGGCCTCAAGTATATAATTGATCGAAAATTTCAAAGTATAAAAATGGTAGTAGACATTTTTGCCGACCTACCCCATTTTGCAATACAGTTACATTATAAGAACGATTGGCACCAGTGGCACCAGTCATCAACACAGTAAACCCAGTGTTCGACACCAGCTTTTGTCGCCAAAAAAGAACATAGAATTTTATTGAAATTGCACTGTATGACAGTTAGGCTTCCAACATCTCAGGCGCCCGCTAGGTGCAATGTGCACTTACTGCACTAACCAACTAATATACTTTATAAAAAAAATTGTTACTAACACATTAATAAAAAATGGATGTAAAGTCTGAAATAAAATATTTGAATATAATTAATTAAAGTCTTCGGTTGAATCAGCCGCGTAGCATTTTGAAACTGATGAGGTGCCTGGATGGGTACTAAGAAGTGAGTGGGCTTACAACTCCGCCACCAAAGAGGACATTTGGTAGTCGACTTTAGAGTTGACGACCCGAGCAGTGGATACTACGAGTTGTACTGTTAGTGCAACGAGAAGTGAGCGAGCTTACATACTACTTAGTATACGTGTCCACGGGGCAACTCGCTCGAGACTCTAGTCTTAAAAGTACCGGATGAAGAATGCGCTTTGGCGCGTCCTGATCTGGCGTTATGACCTGACGCAGATGGTTCCTTGTGCTTGCGCAAGGATGTCTGTCACCTACTTTATGACCTGACGGTTGGTTGGGGGGAGTCAGTATAAACTTTAAAGTCGTGGGTAGTGGGCTGTATGACAGCTAGGAAGCAGTTGGTCTGAATTCAATTGTTGCAAAATAATAAAATAAACCGAGTTTTTTTTATGATTATAGATAAAACATGCCAATCACTGGTTACTGTAGAACACTGGTGCCACAAGTAGGGTTACTTTGAAATTGACTTAAAGTGATGACCAAGATAGTATAAATATAAATAGTATAAATTAAAACCACATCATATCACACTAATATTATAAATGCGAATGTTTGTGTGTATGTGTGCATATTTGTTGCTTCTTCACGCTGCAACGGATGGATGAATTTGAATGATAATCGGCATATAGATAGGAAAGTTTTATCCCGATATTCCCTCGGGAATGAATGGAAACTGGCAAAGCGGTACAAAGTCCGCCGGGTCCACTAGTAATAAATAAACGCAAACTGAATACTGGATTTTCACATTCCCAGGAATATTCGGCGTTTAGGCAAGTTCATGGACATAATTTTGATGCAACATACCGACTTTCAATACAAAGATACCTCAGGACGTTTTTGAACGTTTCGAGCACCCAGATAGCATCGGTATATTTTTGTTAATTTTGTCCTGTCTTAACCCATTTAGACCGACCAGGCGTTTGTGTGTTGTTGTAAATGAAACTCTAAAAGTATCATAATTAGGGTACATCTATATAATATTTTTAGAGGTGTTATAACCACCCTGTCAGCCTAAATGAGTTAATAGACGCCGTACTTTAGTCTCTTTTCCAAAAAAATACGAAACGCGATAAGCATAATTAAATTAAACTTGGATTCTAAGATCGACACTCAATATGAATGTGAATACGTCTGTCAGCGCGCCGGCTTAACTTATTACTTTTTTTAATTATTTTAGAAATACAAATAGAAGACGATTTATTCAATACCTTTTTCAATACTTCAAATAGTATAGTTCCAAGTAATGCTTAATCGCTACAAAAATATTATAACTATTATTATTTATATACTACAAAATATATTTATAAATATTTTTTTTATTATTATTTCGATTACCGCGTCCGTCTTATTTTTCATATAATTTTTAAACTAGTTTAATAAGTAATCACTTGTTTTAATACAAATAAGTATCTAGATCTGTAACGTATCTGTAACGGTTTGTGTTTAAACTGAGTTTGGTCTATGAATATGAGATTAAAATAAATTTGTCAAACAAATTAATTTACTTATCATGTCAGTTATTGGAATTCCGGCCTTCCAATCACGGAAACTGAGCTTCAATCTCAGTTCTTTTTGTTTTAACCTTTTAAAATTTAAGATAGCATAATCCAAACCCAAATTTCACTGCGACAATTCTTTATTTAGCGAATGAACAAAATTAAATACAACAACGATGGTTTCTTAGTATCCAAAACTACCCGCAATGTTTTTGACAACGTACCTTTACAAAGGAACTGTTAGTTGATGTAAAAGCTTTCATTCATTAATTAGCGAGTGAGTGTTTCGCTGCATTGATTTTGCGTTTGCAAATGAAGGTAAAAAGTGAAAAAATTGAAAATAAAAATACCTTTTACGTATCACAGCAATGCACAGCCACACGACGCGGTTTTTAATTACATTTCTATGGTAACGTAATCCACAGCACCCAGTAAAACCATAAAGGGAGTATGATCAAACCTAGTTATTGTTCTGAGGATTAAACCAACCAAATGTGATTGTAAAAATGGTAGTTTTTGGAACGGTAGTTTTTGAATTTTTTAGAGTAATAAGGTTTTAACTTGAAATATGACCAATAACAGCAACTTTTTCGTTTTTTTTTAATTCGTAAAAAGCACTACGACTTTATGATTTACTTTATTCGATTGTGAGCCTCGGTTCTTCACGATGACGCTCCAAAATTATGCCGTACAATTTGTTCGGGATTTTTATAAAAATGTCTTCACAATGATAGTGTAGTTCTCGCGAACGGCACAAAACCGGTCGTTGTGGAGATCCTTGGGGGAGGCCTGCCTTTGTCCAGCAGTGGACGTCTTTTGGCTGAGATGATGATGATGATGATGATATATAATATAATATGATATATAATATATCTAATATAAGCTAGTTAATACAAGTTGGTCAGGTGCAAATATCTCAAAAGAAGCAGCCAGCCATATGTTATCTAGTAATTAATCGACTTGACCTTCGAGAGTAGCGCGTTCATCATCATCATCATCATCAGCTCATTTATGTCCCCACTGCTGGGGCACGAGCCTTCCCTGTGGATGGATAGGAAGAACGAGCCACGAACCACCACGCGGGCCCAGTGCAGATTGGTGGTTGTTAACGACTGCTAATGCAGCCGGGACCAACGGCTTAATGTGCCTTCCGAAGCACGGAGGAGCTCGAGATGATAAATTTTTGGTCACCCATCCGATGACCGGCCTTTGTGAAAGATGCTTAACCTCAGCACTCGCAGACCGGGCGCGTTAACCACTGCGCCATCGAGCTCCTCGATAAGCGATGAGCGCGTTAACACTTACTAAATTAGGATCAATACTGACTCATCAGATCAGATCAACCAGCTAAAATGATTGAAGTTCATCATCAACCTGTTACTGTGTCACTGCAAGGCACTATGCTATAGCGATAAAAACAAAATTGCATAACGATTTTTACGAATCGTTGAAAAATTTGATTGTGAAGTGGTTTTCAGTAAAACAATACCTTTCCTCATTGCAAGTTTATTTTAATGTTTCACGAGAACGCTGCAGAGTGTTAAGTTAAATTAATTTGATAATATTTTTTTTATTATATAGGTTTAACCTCTAGGTTAGACCTCCCGGTCGTCTAGATACGGGTGAGGTGCGTTAACAGTGTGAAAACCTGTATTTTATCAAACTGTAAATACAGTTTAACTAAAATTAAAATTAGTCATATTTAAAGTAAAAAAACTTATGTTAATTATTGTCATTGTTCGGTAAACAAAACCTTTTCTTTAAAAAGTCATTCTCTTTCTGTAGTCTGTGTCTTTTTGTTAGCTATTACAATTAAATCTTAATTAAAAGGTTGCCACGTGCACACGTGCACAGTGTTGAAAGGAAAGACGTAAACTGTGTACGCAATAAAACATGAAACTTTTCATTGAATCTCGACTTTTAACAAAGCATCATTGTGCGTGCGAGAGATGGCTTCCTAGACCCTTGCGCAGAGGCTTTACTTCCCAAAAAAGCCTAGGAAAGGAGTCTTGAGAAGGTTTTTATAAATTGTAACACAATGGCAAAAACCAAACATCTTTTTTATAAAGCTTTTGAAGGTAAAATTCTTCTAACATAAACATACAGTTTCTGAAAAGTATTAGGGTTACTTTTTATATAACATGTCGTAAGTATGTTATACTTTGAAATATATTGTGACTCAACAATTCACTTCAGATAACCCTTTTTCTAGAATTGACGTTGTGTGATGCGCGAGCTAAATATCATTACTATTTTTTCCAGTTAATTTCAAATCAAAAATGTTCCATATTTTGGAGAACTGATAGTAGTATTGTTATTGTAGTTGTTGTTGTAGTTGAACTAACAGTTACGCACTCACTACCACCGATTAGATTAATGGAATTCAGCACAACAAAAAAATAAGTTTTTTTAAATCTTTTACGGCTTTGAATTCTAGCGAATTTAGTTAGATCGTGATGACATGATAATAAATAAAAAAAATATCGATTTTGATACGAATTTCGATATTGGTTATTTTGATCGATGTATCGATATATCGAAAAATATGCTCATCTCTCGCGACGCCCAAAGTCACATCCGTGCCTAGTATTTTCTATATGTTTTAAAAAGTCGCGACGGTGCCCCGACTGCGCCCCGTCCGCGCCCCGTCCGCGCCCCGCCCGCGTCTTCGCCTTAAATATTTAAGTCAATATTTAAATTGTTCGATTTTCAAAACATTTTAATACATATCATTTGATGGCCAGTACCTTCTAAAAATCAAAAGAGTTTTTAATTTAAGCGCTATCTCTAAGTAAGTCTCTGGACTTATTGATCGATCTAGTAGATAAGCAGTAAGTAATTGAATACAGACCACCTTCTTCCTAGCTGCAGTATCTAGTACAATATTAAAGTAATTCATTGATATTTTTGGCGACGAAAAGCAAGTCTCGATCACTGGTTAATGGTCGAACACTGGCTCCACTACATTACGTGTTTTACCCATCTAGATGTGCGATAGGAGCGTTGAATTGGAATAAAATGATTACTTATATACTTTTTTACGTTTTATTTTCAACAGGCTTACGTAAAAATACGTAGGATATATAGCATAGCACCAATCGTTTTATCAATCATTGAAATAGCTGTATCATAGGTATACGTATCCAAAAATATTTTGTGCAAAAGTTAAAAAACTATTTCTGTAAAAAATGTTTCAACTTACCAATAATCGCGTGTACGCGAACCGGCAACTGCGTTCGCAAGACGAGAGCATTTTTCCGGCTGAAAAATAAAATTGAATTGTTATTTTTCATACAAATTCACGAACATTAGTTCGTTCACGAATATGTAGATACATGCATTCAATTTGTGAGGTTTTAGAAGGAATTTTTAAAAGATAAAAATTTGTGTGTAATTTTACGATCACAAAATGTAAAGCAACTATTGTTATGGTGGGTTGCTGTATTGGTGATCTTTTTTTAACTAGACTTTTTAACTCTATTCGTTGTGGGCACGATGAACCGTTCTTGGAAAAGGTTTTGGTCTCCGCTTTAACTTCAAAGTCGTTAAATATTTATAAAATACAGTGTGCTTTTTAGCGGCACACTGCCATCTATCCATCTGGAGTGTCATCTGGAAGACCCAGGTACGATTCCTCGCTGGGTCAATAATATAATACTTATACGGTACTCGTCTAGACGTCCTAAACACGTCTTAGATGACCCCGACGATCCCATAACAGTTGCTAACGCCCCCCCGCCCGATAGTTCTCGGGTGGTTCCGCTCCCCGATCCGATCCGAACCCTTCGGAGAATCTAGCAGGAAACGGGGGCGCGATGCCGTTCCCTCTAGAAAACCTCCGAAGGTGATTCGTTTCACACGGCTTGAGGGACCCTTTACGTTCCTCGCCGCCTCCAAACAAGCCCGGTGAATCTGAAAATGCCGTCTGAGGCAATCAGCAATATCTCTCCAAAAAAAAAAACGTGTTTTGATGACCCATGTGACGACCGGCCTTTGCCAATTTTACTTTTATTACTCTAAATATTCTATATGAAGCTAAAAATCAATCAAACATTTCCATCGGAATTCACGGTGCACAGTTGACCTTGAACGTTTTCATTTCACACTGTAATGTACTCCAAATGGACACTGGACACGTTAATAATGTATTATAGTATTGACAATGTCAAGAGCCATTTAAAAGCAATCGCTTTATTGAACACCCCGTTCAAAAATAATATCGTTTTAATTAGTATTGTTAAATGAAACATGTATTTTAAAATCAAAATGGGTAACACAATTTGTAAATTATTAGGAGTCATCATTTAACAGCGACTCATGTTAACTTGTTGTAACTAATAAGCTAGTTTAACTAAGGTATGCCAGATGGGTGACCACTGATGCTCTTAACCTTTTATGTTAGTGTTTTATTGCATTTGAATATTAAATCTTCAAACAGCCACCACACTGACTTAAAATAAAGAATATATTATTGAAAATGCACCCTTTTCCCTATTCGTTACTTATCAGTGAGAATGTTTGTGCCTGACACTTTTTAGAGCGCAAGATTCACCGGATATTACAAGCGTTTAAAGGTAAAGCTTTTTTAATAATTTTGTGCCATTCACTCACTCATGTTATGTATGCTTAAACTTGTAAGCAGCATGATAAAGGTAGTAAGTAATCAGCAGCTCTATACACTTTGCCACTGCTAGGCAAAGGCCCCCACAATGAAATCAAATCATAGATACAACTGATGAGTATTGACATAATCACCACGCTTGCCAAATGCGGGCTGGTGATCGATCACAAACCCGAGCTAGGTATTGGAAAATCTGAACACATATTCCCTGAAATAGGAATGAAAACCAGGAACTATGTATATCTGGCCAAGGTCTTTGAGATTCGGCTAACGAGGCTTGTGGCGAGGCGGATGATGGGGGTACTGATTTTTAACATCAGGTTGTGTGGCGGATGACCAGATGGACTAAAGAAGTTTGAAGGTTTTTGTGAATAGTGTGGTGTGTCCTCTATATTTCTGAATTATCAATTAGTTTATAATTATAATATACTAGCTGACCCGGCTGACTTCGTACCGCTTTGACAGTTTCCATCATTGAGTTAAATATATAATATATCAATGGTTTCCATGACAACAAAACAAACAAATCATTTTGTATTGGACAATTAAATTGTCGTTTTTAGTACTCAGCGCTAATGTAGCATTCTAATGGTGAAAGAATTTTTTAAATCGGTCCCGTAGTTTTTGAGTTTATTCGATGCAAACATACATACACACATATATACATACATAGATAAGTTGGCCAGAAAATGTTTGCAAAATCAAAAATTGCGTCTCTATGGTCTAGTGGTTAAGATCAGCGGCCCCAGAGGTTTCGGGTTCGATTACCAGCGGTGGTTACATGGTTACGTACTCGGTTTGGTTGGTGGTAGGGTTTATTTGTCCGCTTGGCTAGCTACCACCATCTTATCTTATATTGCCATAACATCGTTGGCATTGTTCCCGGAAGAGATAATGTCTCAGTAGTTTAGGATTCCGGGTGAAGCTTCCACCTTAGGCCTTGTCATCACTTAGGATCCGTTAAGATGAAGGCCGTACTTAGCCGTAAGGAGTATTCTAAATAACCAGATTAAATAATAATTTCGTTGCAGGTACATAATGTTTTCAAATGATGTTAGTAATTCTTTAGAATAGCTGAAATAAGGTATTTCGATTTTTTCAATGCATAGGTATCATGATGATGATGATGATAAGTATCCTGGGTTTGTGATCACCAACCCGTATTTGGCAAGCTTGGTGATTTAGCCATTACCCATCAATTGTAGCGATGACTTGATTTCAATGATGGAGGCCTTTGCCCAGCAGTGGGACAGTTATAGGTTGCTACGATACGATCGCAGCTAGCAACCATCTCGTCTAAAGTCTATCGTTATTACAGCTAGTTTAAGAACTTAATTTTTCTCATAAAGAATTAATTACAATATTCACTTACTGAGATAACATAAACGTTTTAATAAGCAAGACATAATGAGCGTACACATTGAAACACAAAATTAAATAAAAAAATATGTCGGGTAAATTACAAAAATGTCAGCAACGAGTGTATAATTTACCTTTCGATCAATAGATTTACCCGACATGTGTCTCGTATATAACTATCACACTAATATTATAAATACGAAAGTTTGTGTGTGTGTATATTTGTTGCTTCTTCACGCTGCAATGGATCGATGGATTTTGATGAAATTCGGCATACACATAGTTTATAACCAGGATTAACACATAGGATTAGGATAGATTTATCCCGATATTCCCACGGGAATGAAACTCATACCTTTCTCTATATTTGGTTCCAAAATTTACTACTTAGATCTTGGATTTGATGTTGGGAATAGAACCTATTTGGTAGTTTTTTATACTTTTTTATTTGAATTTTGACAGACTTTTGAAACTGTCAAAGCGGTACGAAGACCGCCGGTGGACTTCTTGGCGGAAAAGTGAAAAGTCATGCCTGCGGTTTTGTTTTATTTTCTGAAATTTGTGTTATGATGAATATTAATGTGAAATAATGGTTAACCGAGTGTTCGTGAGTGTGCATAAGTGTTGGCAAATGAAACAAAACAATGCAACGTCACTTTTCAATTCTTTTTTGTCGCTTGCGTTCATTCTTCACCACAGCTAAAAAATAGACGTCCTCCGGTAGTAAGTAATTTAAAAAAATTTTGGACGATTTAAAAGCACTTTTCTTAAGTTTATTTAAATAAAAAAAAATCACTTTTACTACAATTTATTGGTAATGGCTTAATCACCATGCTTGTCAAATGCGGGCTAGTGATCACAAACCATAGCATAGCCCGCTATGCATCGAAAAATCCGAAACACACTTTGTCCGACCTGGGAATTGAACCGGGGACATTTGGGTAACGATCCACCGAGGCGTCAGAAGTGGCAACGCTCAATTTGCACTTGCACAAATTATAAAAATTATAACTAGGATCCATACCATTCACAACAAGAAACAAAAGGCTGCGCTGAGTGCTCAAAATCTGACAACCTGTAGATCAGTCATCCAATTAAGGTGGAAATCCTCAGAAATCACTCGTCATTATCAAGGAAGTGATACTCTCCGTCTTCTGAAATAACTTTGTCAGACTAGAGCACAACATCGACCTTTACGTCGTTTCTAGTTTGAATGGGCTGAACTTGTAATGGAAGAACCAATTAGACTACCAAGAATATAATGTACTAACACAGTTATTAAGTGCACATTGTTATTAACCATAATTGGATCTCTGATATCTGAATAATTAAATTGAATTGAATTGAAAAGCATAATAACAAAAGAAGACATAATCCTCGTCTTCTGACATATCATAGTCCGACTCAATCACAACATTGGCCTTTGCGGCGGCCATCTTCCCCGATGCCAGTATCTAACCACAGTCAGTTCCAATTTTTAAATGGCAAGAGTAACACTTTACGGTATGAAAATATAATTAAAACATTATTACTAAAGCCTCAAGTCGGCAACGTACAAATTACACTACTCATACCATTCATAACAAGAATCAATAGGCTGCGATGATCACAATCAGGCGGACCGCGTGCCTTTAAGCCGGCTAAGTATAAAACCCCTAAGGCAAATTAAGAGAAATCTTGATAACTCACTCGTCGAAGTCGAAGAAATCATACTCCTCGTCTTCTGACATATCATAGTCCAAGTCGAGCACAACATTGGTCTTTACGGTGTGGCCATCTTCTCCGATCCCGGAATCTAGCGACAGTCTGTTGGCGGTGGCTGCGTGCGCGCCGCACTCGACACTACACGCGTGTGTGAACTCGCGATCTTGCGAGGTTCGATTCATTTTCTCGGCTTATAGTCGTTTATTATACAGCCTGTTGGCAAATTTATATAGTACACATCAGGCAGTGTCGCGAATTTTTAATTTATAATAATTTCGAAATAAACGATTTTATTTTATTTAATACTGCACACTACAACTAATCACGTACCATTATATTATTATCAGCCATTATTAACTTAAAACTCATTATTTATCGCATATGATTCTACATATAGATTAAAAGGCAAATTTTAAACGCATTGAATTAATAATAAGTATTTTATATTTTGATATGAATATATGAGTATTACAATGTAAATATTCTCTTTTGTGCAAACACATGCTCACATTTACCTTTGACATACATATATTGACAATAGTTATTTTGTTTGTAGGCCAAGGTCACCAGAAAAAGGCAATATTTTTATCAAATGGATTTAAATTATATCCAACAGGTATGCCTGCCTGTACTACTAGTTTCATAAAAAACCGTCAGCTATTTTATTTTTAAATAACATAACAGAACGTTAAAGTTAAAACTATGCACATTGATCGAAGTATGCAGTATTAAAAAACTACCTTCACTTTTTCAACTAATTACATATATCAAATTAAATCCTTTTATTCCTTTAAAGTTGAATTTAACAAAGAAAAAACGTCTGTCCAATGTCTCATCTTACCACAGAACTATCGATACTGGTAGATTTCGGTAAGAAATGAACCACCACTTTGAAATAAACCACCACGAGAAAAGTTAACACCAAAAAGTTTTTTCAATTACAAAAAAACACGGTGTCACAAATTTCGAGAAGAACTAATTTAACCTCTTTTTTATTGAACTAAAACTTTTTTTTAACAAAACGCGAAGTTAACCCATAGGTTGAAGTATGAAGGATGACACTGAAATCCGCGAGTGTCGGTGGTAAGGCAGGGCCGGCTGGCTGCACACCCTCTTCCGACCGAAAGCAAACTCAGACTGTGCCCAGCGTATGATGTAGCTCATGCCTGAACCGATAATTTCATTATTAATTGGCTGCACAAAAGCCGAACTTGACCGCACAAATTGGCGGCTGATGAACTATAAAGTTTGATATCTTTACTATATCGTCAATTATAATAATATGTGTATTACCTTAAAGAAAAAGGTAGGTATATTTTATTGAGATTAAAGCGAAAAAATATACGTAAAAAAGGATATTAGAAAGTTTTATAGTTTTTCTTGGGTTATTTTTAAAATTTAAACTATACAACGTTTTACTTTATCCTCATACGAAGTGGACATACCCGCTTTGTTGGTGATACTGGAAAAGTTTTCGTTTGGATATTGCTAGCTTGAGGTTAATCTTACTTATAAGTATGTAGGTACATTTATCATGTTATTATTCGTTATTTTTATTTTATACGAAGCGTTTTTTTATAAGTTTAATAAAATTAAGCATACATTTATACACATTGACCTTTCAGACATTTTTCATATTTCTTTTAATAACTTTCAGCGTCATCATATCAAATCACAATAATTTAAGTGAGTATTATTGGTTATTTACTTACAGAATGGCATTAGGGTTTTCATCATAGCCGTGAATGGATTTTCTGGGCCGGCAAAGCAACACCAAAACCGCTTTATTTGTTTGTACTCTTTGGCACGAGTGTCAATGTCTGGCTTCTACGACTCAATACATCGTTCCACCTCAAAACTGTGTATTGTTGTTCGTAGTAATCAGAATGAATCTGCGTACTGCGACTAGGGTTGCTAGCTGTACGGTTTTACCTGGACATATCTGGTTTTTTAAGATCACTCATAAAATGCCAAAGCCACCAATTATTTACGAGATGAGATGGATTTTGGAATGTTTGAAAATATAGCGCTCAGAGCAATGCTACGCAATCCATGTAGTTTTCACAGGTATTCCTTCGCGTCACTCCATCCATCACTCCAAATTAATGGATTTTTGAATATTTGGAAAAGTTACTTATATGATTAAATTTGGAGCGATGGTGTGAAGCTATGAAGTGGAGTGCCGTTGAACAGAGGCTGCTATGATTAAATATGGAGTGATGGAGGATTGATGCCATTAGCTATTTGGTCTGTGTGTCAAGAGTTCGATGGCGAAGTGGTTAACGCGCCCGGTCTGCGAGTGCTGAGGTTAATCAACTTTCACAAAGGTCGGTCATCGGATGGGTGACCAAACATTTATCATCTCGAGCTCCTCCGTGTTTCGAAAGGCACGTAAAGCCGTTGGTCCCGGCTGCATTAGCAGTCGTTAACAACCACCACTCCGCACTGGGCCTGCGTGGTTGTTTATTTCCCGTTCTACCTATCCATCCATAGGGAAGGCTCGCCTCAACAGTGGGGACATAAAATGAGCTGATGATGATGATGAAGTGTGCGTGAGAGCGGACGAAACACTATAGATATTATTAAATATTAATTGATTGTCTGTTTTACTATAAAATTGGATTTTAGGCCGAAATTCGGGCTTCGTGTTGCGACGAACCGCCTTTTGAATCACAGGAATTGGTAACCCTAGCTAAGACGGACACTACACCGTCGGTCGGTAGTCGCAAATTAACTTTACCGCATTTAATGTAGCTAGCTGCTACCACGGAATAACTAACAGTCTGTTACGTGCAAAAGTGTCGGCTTACGGTTCAAAGCTGCTTATCGCACAAAAGCTCGCCAGCTTTGGTCTAATAAGCACTGAAAAGGTGAAAAGAATAAGTTATGTATAGACAACGCAATACGACAGCGCGAAAGACTCGTAAAATGTGTATCGATTTTAGCCGAAACAATATTAAGATCGATTTCAAAGTCAAGTTTATTTGTCAAATCTTAATGTGTTGAATTTTGATGTTCTGTGTATATTACTTTTGGTCTGGTTCTGTGTAAAGAAGATTTTAAGCTTATAGGTAACAAATTATAGATTTAAACCATCACAAACCAGCTTTGTGTAACCGTGGAGACTGGCTGGAGCGAATATCGTAACCGTAATGTATCATTCGTGGATCTTGCGAGTGCTCGCATGCATCACATATGTAACGCTGCTATGATACGCTTCGAACAGTTTTCACCTTTAAACCGTGAATCCATGAATAAGTATTGCTTACTTCAATGTCGTACGTTCATAAATAATTATACTTCTGCAAATATTGATTGTTCCCAGAATTTTGAACCTTCCACAGTGGAGCTATTACTAAAACTAAAATGAAATAACAGACATTTTAATTTACGCGTTCCGAAAAGTTATTGAAAACTGTTTTCCTTCAAAAAAGTGTACTTAATGTTTTCAGCAAGCTTTTAAATGGATACAAATATGTTCATTTTAATCAATGATAATTAAATTAATACACCTTATGTAAGTATGATTTTCGGAATTACTCTGGAATCACAAAGTACCAAGTTTATTGAACATCCAATAATTATTAATTATGTTAATTGAAATCAAAATTTAGCAGAAATTATTGATCACAAAATAATGTCAATAATTCGACTTAATTACTATAATGCACTGACTTTAAATAATAAACGAATGGTATTCAAAATAATTAGGTACGTTGCCAATAACGGAATTATAATAGAAAATATATTATTCAATTAAAAAAAACAGTTCAATGTATACAAAACCCCTCATTTATATCTTAGTTATGCTAAGTTGGAGTTAAACTTTATAAGTAGCAAATGTATGCAGTTAGCGAATCATACTAAATAAACAATTACAATTTCTAATACATTTTGAATGTTATAGCGACACGCTATAGTTTTTAACCGATTACCACCGGACTTTGACATATTCAGCATACAAAACTTAATAAAAGGCACTCTCACAGACACTACAGGTCCTCATACAATCACAAACTCGAACTCGACTCATACACACTTACACGAATAAATTCTGTCACACAAACACACTTTCCTCGTAAGTATGTATTTTCAGTGTCACTAAGCTTTTTTCGGTACACTTGTTTAATTAAATTGCAAAATTCGGTATTTCCATTATTATTCCATTCCATTATCATTGTTTCACGTTTACAAGTCCATCACATTGACGGTTATTTAAATGAAACAAAACATTAATAATGTTATGTTCTTATATTAAAAATAAATATCTTTGCGAATTTATCTTTTATTAAATTACCAAGAAAGTTAATTAGTTTAACTTACTGAAATAAAAACATGATATTGAACGTGAATTAAAACGTGATATTGGTGATGTATGAATGTACCGTCAAAAGTTAAAAAAGATAATAGTAACTACCCTACTTTAAAACTACATTGTAATACACGGAAATAAGAAATACCTACGTATATTCTATGCTTTCTAAAAGCACCTTGTATTTTATAAGTGATTTACGGAAATGTTGCAAAAACTACCTTTGTTGTAAATTCAACTTATAAATTATGATTACTGGTTTAATAAAATTTAAGTTGATGTAGCAAAGATACAAAATTTAAATTTTGCACATACATAGGTACGCCTATTATTAAATAGAGTGTAGGTTTGTAATAGACATTCCATGTTTTGTTTGCGTCATTTTATTTCAAACTAGCACTTTTCCTGCGACTTCATCCGCGTGAATTTGAGAATTTAAAAATAAATATTTTTTTATCAAAATAAAATATATCCTATGTTACCCACAAGGTATATAATTATAAGCATTCTATCATTGAAAGACTTTTTGAAAATGGGCTAGTAGTTCCAGAGATTAGCTCCGACATACAAACAAACAAACAAAGTCTCAAACGTTACCTCTTTATTGATAATTTTATTTCAAATAAGAGTAAAAGAGACAAAACACTGAACTATTTTTAAAAGTTAAGGAATATTCTGTTTCTTAATTAATTAAGTAACCAATTAACATAACAGGGACATAATCTAGTTTGCATTATACTATACGAGAATCGAAAATTGCGAAACTACTAGAGCACAATAAACAGTCAGCATCACCCTGTACGTCAAGATCATAGTAAGCTCATTGTGTTATGAATCGCAACTTTTTGTTGTAAAGTCGATCTCGATTGAAACTACTTCAAAAAACTATACTCTCGGTAAACACTCACGGTTTCGCTCGTCGTACACTTCTCTTGGCTTTCTATACGTTTGTATGAAATGTTCATTCAATATGGCTTGGTAACAATTAGGAATAAGAATGATACAATAGTGATGGTACCTAATCAAAATAGACATTAATCAATAGTTATTTAGGTAATTTGTAATAATTTGTCTAATACCGTACCATACATCCAATTGACTTGTTTATAGCGATAAATATGAAAGTAAAGACAATTATGGAAAAAGCCGGTGGTAGTTGTACGTTCATCATCGTCATCACCTTATGAACTACCTATCACCAAAAAAACCAGTAGGTTCGTAGCGGGGTTACCACCGACTACAGACAAAAGGTTCAGCCCTTTTGTCTGTAGTCGGTGGTCTAAGAATAGACAAGAGGGTCGTAGTAGTCTTTGGCATAACATAATGTACGAAATCTTATAGAATATCTTATCTTATCTTATCTTATATGTAGACGAAATTCGGTTGCATCAAACTTTAAAAAAAAAAACTTTTACTATCGATTACAACCTCTCTTAAGATAGTGCTTCTATTTAGGAAAAATAATTATCCTCGCAACTATCTACCAGTGTGGTTCTGTCATTATTTTACTGATATCTGATTGCATACCTACCTTTACAATGTTACTGTAAAACAAAAATAATATAAATTAAAAAATGCAAACTATAATTGAATCCCGATCGGCGGCGGGGCGGCGGCAGCGCCGCGTCAATGCAAAACAGCCGAAATTCATAATAACATTATAGGGAATTCATAAAACAACACGCACAGAACACCACATTGATACCGACAACGCCATAGTCACCCAAATCTGTAACCTGAATAAATTAGCATGTGTCGAATTGGTCCGCACCTATTCTGGGATGTGGTACGACGACCTTACGTACTGTGTTGTACGCGTAAATTTAATTTTTAAAAAGATAGTGTGTTAATTATTATACGCGCCTCAATGCTAAGGAAGTTACAACCAATGTCAGAATGCAACGATGTGTTAAATTACGCAAATTATACGCAATATCCTGTCCATTTCATTAATATAATAAAATGTATTTATTTGGCAAGCGTTATGTTGGTTAAATTTGTTGTGCTTCTCGTTTTATTTGTAAAGTTTTTAATTACTTAAACGTCCATTTTCAGTTATTAAGGTTACAAATGTTTTTATCCAACTCACGCTAATTAATCAAATTCTCATCGATACACATATATCATCTGAGTTAGGCATCTTTTAGGAAATGTATTGCATCCAGAGTTTCACCCGAGTAACTCGTATTGCGAGACTCAATTATTAACTTAATCTACAGGGTGCCTAGTGTGAGTTTTGTTTACTATCCGTATTCTTTCGATTGCGTTTACAAAAACGAAACTTAGTATGGCATTTTAGCAGCGCCTCCTGGCGACATACGAGAAGAGTTAAAATTTTGCCATACAAATTATCGTTTTCGTTAACGTGATCGAATTGCGTATGAAACTCGCATTAGGCACCCAGTTTACTATTACCATAATAGGGTCAAGCAACATATGTAAGAGCACGCACTACCAAAGATGACCGCAGTTTGAGTAATATTATATTTTTTTTAGCAACTACTTGCCTGTGTCTTAAAGTTTGGATGAAGTCCCATAAATGTGTGTTTGCTAATAAGAAAAATAGAATTGCGTATAGGAATACCGACTCTGTGGTACTGCGTACTCTTTGGTGGCGTTGACCTACAAATCAAAAATTAAGAAGATAGCATTTACTGCTATCGTGCTCGGTGGCGTGCACTTGAAGGGGCCATGTCCAGCAGTGACCAGACACCAGATTAGTATAGGCTGATAAAAAAAGTAGTCATAAAAATACACTTTCTGTGAACACAAGCTGTTACATTCCCGATAGCGCCAGAGTATGTCAAGAACACCTAGAGAGTAACATCTGGGACGAATTACCTCAAAACTGCAATGTCACTCATAACTTCAGTGCTGCGCAATTCAGTGATATTAGTGACATTATGAGAAAACTGTTCAAAAAGTTTCTAGATTAGATTTTAACACGAGAGGTGCTGTTACTAATGAAGAAATACACTTTTGGACCGGCCGTAGTTTTGTGCATTTCGAAGAGATATTGGAACAAACTCCATCATTGAGTCAGAGATGTAAAAATTCTAGAAGATTCTAGGTATCTTTCTAACAAAGCTGCGACCCGGTGACTCAAATGAGAGGCTGACTTTATTCGATATGTCGAGACAAAACTTTGAACGATTGATGGCCATAGCTTGTGAGTGTCTCACCAATGAGTACGTTGATCATCACTAGGACTCGACCATATAAATATAGATGATATTTTACGTCGAAACCTGATGATACCAAAAGCTTTATTTGGACACAATGAAAATACGAAAGCCATCTTAATATGCGACAGGACATATGTCTATATACATAAAAGTGTTAACTTTCTGATCCAACGACACTTGCACTTCTCACAGCTTGCACAAGTTTCAAAATCTTTTGAAACCGTTTCTTTTAGTCACAACACATGGCTATATAATTGACGTGACAGGGCCTCATGCTGCTACAAAAACAGACGCAAACATAATGAGCGATATTACGAATAATGGTGAACACTTGATTCACTGTCTCCTTGAAAGTAATGACGTGTTTATTTTGGATCTAGGATTTAGGGACAGCTTGGACGATGTAGAAGCCTGTTGATACGAATACCATATCCCGCCTTCAAAGAATACACACGAATCCCAACTTACCACTGACCTGGTAGGCTACTCTTGACGCAAACTCAATCTCAATACAATTCCAATGCGATTAATATGTATCGATATTGGGATAAGTTTCGCAATTTCGGAACACCCCATCTCGATAATAATTTGTTCACTCAATTTCCACGCAATTTAATTGCAATGTAGCGCTATCATCGCTTTATGAGTGCCATTTGAATTTTTTAGATTTGGGATTGGAATTGTATTGAGATTGAGTTTGCGTCAAGAGTAGCCTACCAGACCCACGAATCTCGATTGGTCACTATTTGCAGCTGGGTAGTGGAAGTGGTTAACGGCAGGTTCAAACGCGATTTTAAACAGTTTCGCCAAAGATATTTCAACAAAACGTTGGCGCATATATTTTCTGACTTTAGGATAGCTGCCCCAATCACAAACCACTTTCATATAGGTAGGTACCCATCGAAGATAGGCAATATGCAGAAGCTTTGTCACCGAAATAAGGCAGAGGTTACATATACCTAATATTTTATATGAATATGTGGAACGGAAACGTTTAAACAGCAGAAGAGCTGATTTTACAAGAGTAGAAGCAAGTGATATTGATTTTCCGAGATTCAGTGAAGAACAAATCATTTTATTAGCTTTGGGAACCTACTAAACGAAGTTAGCGAAATCTTACTGCAGCGAACATCTGCAAAATGGAATTTATACAATAGAAATATACCGAGAAGCTGCACTAGAGGATTTACCAGATTTTGGCATTGATGATGATGCTTGGCTCTTACGTGGTCGTATACAGTCGCGACACGTGAGAGCTAGAATCCACTGCTGTTACTTATTAGTTCACAATAATAATATTCTATAAAGATATTGTCCCGGAATGACAGGACGACATACTGTAGGGACCTGTGCGCATATTGTTTTAATCGTTTGGTACCTAGGGTACGCCAGACATGAGGGATTTGTAGGCCCAGCCTTATTTTTAAATGACGTCATTGAAGACTATAATAAATAAATCAATGTTTATTTTTAAAACATGTTATCGTTGTTTTATTTAAACAAAAGCATTTGTTAACGATATCTGTTTAACATTAACATTTTTGGAAAAATAAACATTTGTTAACATTGTTTTTAGATCTTGTAAAACTAATATATTTAATAAAGAATGACTCTGAACGGACTAAGATTTGGAACTTGGCGCCATAGTAACTTTTATACAGCTCAAAAGTACCTATCCAGCGATGTAACACACATAGCTATTGGAAGGTAGGACCAGATTTCATGGTAACTATGGCATTATCCAAATAAATAGTAGATTGTACAACAAGATGCATATAGCCACCCGAGCCGGCGAGCCCGAGTACGGCGAGGGTGGACAGTCACGTCGAGGGTAAAATAGGTTTTATACTCGAGTTTTACACTCTGCTTTTCACTTCGATTGCAAGGTCGAATAGTCGAACGTCACATAGTTGAAAATATTAAAAAAATTAAGAAAAATTAAATAAAAAAATAAAAAAAAAATAAATAAAAAAAATTTATTTAATTTTTCTTAATTTTTTTTATATTTTCAACTATGTGACGTTCGACTATCTATGGTCTGAGCCGTAATGCCAAGTTATTATAAATATTTGCGTTATATTTTTTTACGTAAATGCACGCCCGTATTAATCGTAAATTTGTATTTAGATAGTAATACATATTATGTCGTAGTTAAATTAAGATATAACCTAAATGTCATAAAAATATATCAATTACATGAAGGCGTATTGTGTATGTGGCTGTAAGGCCTAATTGCCTTAGTCTTAAAAGAAGAAATCACTTTATGCACAAGAGCATAAAAACCTATTTTATGCAGCCTTCTCTCGACATAAACGAGCATGAGAAATGAAAAATATATTATAATATTATATACTTTTAAAACAAATACCTTACAAAAAACAAGCTTCATGAAACTTAACAAAGTTATACTGTTGCCAGTGTACTACGCGTAACAAAAGGGATGAGTAATTCTGTGTGATTTTTATGAGTTTACCACGGGATATCGAAATTCATTTCGCCGTTTGACATAAGGTCGACAAAACATTTGGCTATTTTATTACTGATCGAACAAACAACAGGGTGTCAAACAAAAGATTGATTGATGCATTTAAGCACTTGGCGTTTTTTTTTTTTTTTCCTTAGGTGGAAGCACACTTCAACCGGTATCTTGAACTACTGACGAACTGGCTATCTTATCTATCTCTCTATCTATCTTGTGTTTTGAGACAACAATGCAACAACAATACATAACAAATAAGAAAGTGGTAGCTAGCCAGGCGTTGCTGAAGTCAAAGTCAAAATGTTTTATTCAAAAAAACTGAAAAATAAATATTTTTAAACGACCTAGAAAAATGTATTTGGTCATAAACCTAACCCAGAGTGTGACATGTGGCCTGTTTGTAAAATTTACTGGTCCTCGAATCTGTTATTTCAAAACGTCCATAATCGTGTATCAGTGACTTGATTCTTACAATTTGCCCATACTCCGAATTGCAAAATCCAAATGCTGAAATCTTACTGTAAGCCTGAAAGGATTTATAAACCTCAAAATACGTCGAGAGTAGGGCTGCAGCTCTCAAAATACGTTAATCAAACGCCAGCACATGAGACTGACTGCAGCGAACATCGTAATGTAACCGTAACGTAACATTCGCGGCGAGCTTGATACGTCATTGCTGACGGACCGGTAACAGGGCGGAGCGAGCGGCGAGCGGCTCGGCACACTGTACTGACCATGCGAATGCTCGCATCGAACATGTTACGTTACTATTATACGCTTTGCCCAGTCTCCACAACAGGTGAAATGGCATGCGCTACTCCAATTAGCAATCGTATAGGGTAAAGTCACTAAATAGCACGCACTACCAAAGAGTACCGCAATGCTATATTAAATTTGTAAGCAACTACTTGCAAGTGACATAATGTGTGCATGGAGACATATGGTACGTAGTATTTATTGATCACATGAATGTGTATCAGCCAATAGGAATACTAGAATTGTGTATAGGATTTTCTATATTCTTTAATAAATTTATTTTCATTGTTTGTTCTTGATAGTAATTTGCCTTAGGCTCGATTTTTAATCCTCAGATAAGTTTTATATACAAATAATATTGTTATTGTGACATATATTTTTTAAAAGAATCTGTCAAAAATACTGAATAAAATGATTGTTGGTTGAGAAGATGGAGAAAAAGAAATAAGCCTCCTGAGTTTCTTGCCAGCTCTTCTCGGTCGAAGGCTCTCCTAAAATTCGAACTGGCGGTAGATTAACGAATTTTTTAGTTTTTTGATTTATAGTTTAGACGTCAACAAGTGCCTGTGAAGGCTTATGTTGAATAAAATTATTTGACGTTGACTTTGACTTTGTCATTATGTCAAATATATTCAATGAATAAACTTTAACTAACGATTGAAAATTCAGCCCTTAGAGTACTTAGTTTTAATTACATTTTCCTTTTATTATAGTAATCATAACTGCTGGCACCTGTTTAACTTATGTTAACTTGACCGCCATAGAACAGGCAGTGCCTAGTGTGGGGTCTAAGAAAATCTCAGCCTCTTTGAAAATTATGCTTATGTTTATAAAAAAATATATAAAATACGTCTCCACAATGACCGATTGCTCTCATAAAGCTTATAATAGGGTCGAATGGAGACGCATTGTGAGAGCCACCTTTCACCAGGACTCACTCATAACCACGACCACTCTGCCAAGAGTTCCCGACTAAGAAGAATATAAAATACGTATACTTTAATAAAACGTACTTTTTGGTGACTTTACCCTACATTTATTGACTCCAACACGTGTCCCATTGAACCTTCGTTTTGCGACCGACGACGGGCGTTACACACGGAATCAGGATGGCTAGTGGGAATTTTTATACCGCCTCTGGGGTCTAGTGGTTAACACCACCGGCCTCAGACCCAGAGGTCTCGGGTTTGATTCCCAAAGGGAGGTTCATGTTTACTCGGTTAGGTTGTTAGTAGGGATAGTTTGTCCGCCTAGCGAGCGACTTATCTAAATATGTCGCCTTAACATCAATGTTTAGTAGCATTGTTGCGTCCGGCAGCATGAGATAAGATAGCCAGTGCTTCAGTAGTTGATGGTTTCGGGTGAAGTGCACTTTCACTATCAACCTTAGCGTCACATAAACATCAGATAAGGTGATTTTTTTTTTGAGACAGTTTGTTGATTGCCTCAGACGGCATTTTCAGCTTCACCGGGTTTTTTTGGGGGCGGCGAGGAACATAAAGGGTCCCTCAAGCCGTGTGAAACGAATCACCTTCGGAGGTTTTCTAGAGGGAACGGCATCGCGCACTAGTGCGCGTCCCCGTGCCCTACTAGATTCACCGAAGGGTTTGGATCGGATCGGGGGCCGGAACCACCCGAGGGCGCCTCTAAAGGCTCGGACCTCGGCTCGGATAGACCGGGCCGTTGAGGAGGAGAGAAGCGCCCAGGTACATGTCTGTACCTGGTATAGAGCACGTGTGAACCGGTTCTTCGTACCCTTGTTCTACGAGTACGGTGTCTTTAACCTAAGCTAGTGTGCATGTTTAGTGTATTCTGTAAATGTGTAGTGACATTTAGAGGATCGGGCGGGGAGATAAGGCGAAGGTCAAGTGCTCACCGTAAGAAAAAAAAAGTTCCATTCATAATCAAAAAAGTTGTATGGCATTGAAGCAGTGCCTCCTGGTGAAAAACAGGGAGAGTAAAATTTTTGCTATACAAATTCTAGTTTTTGTTATCGAATGGCGAAAGAAACTCGCAGTCGGCACCTTGTTGGCTAACCCTGCACCTAATGATGCGTCTGGCTTCCGCAAATTACTGTGACGAATCAGCTCCCCCAGAGGAAGTCCCTCTTTAGAGGAGGGGGGAACGCACAATGATTTGGCTCCGTAAAAGAGATTGCATCAGTAAAATATCAAATTATTTATATTGAAATGGTAAGAGTGGATCATCATTTAATAATAATACCAAATACACAATTGTAAATTGAAAGATGCATACATAGTCTGGCACTACAAACATGCTAACGTAATTTACTAAATAATAATAAAATACTTACGCTTTCCAGTAGTAAGAATTTGTTACATTCCAACTAATAAAACTTAATTCTAGAAAAGACAATTAAAATTATCTGTACTTCATAAAAATATCGCATTGTGAACGGAAAATTAATTAAAAATATTACCATTTAAGTCACTTAGAAGGAACTAGTACCTGTAATTATCGGTTTGGCCTAGCTTAAGTACTATTTCATTGTATACCTACTACTCATAAAATATTAATGAATGGGACACAAATACTTATCAAATTGTTTAAAAATTTCAAGTTTAAAGTTTTTGTGATTCGTATTCGTCGCTCGCTGCCGCACACACACATTGTCAACCTCATCAGGGTGGCTAGAGTGAGTTAAATTCGCAATTTCAATTGGCAAAATTGTAACTCCCCTCGTTTTCTACAAGGCAGCGCTGCTTTAATGCCATACTAATTTTCGTTTTCGCTAACGTAATCGAATGAATACGGGTAGTTAATAAAACTCACGCTAGGCACTCTGTTTTGTTTACTATCCGTACCTATTCATTCGCTTACGAAAACGAAAACGAAAATTCGTATGGCAAAATTTTACGTCTTCTCGTATGTCGCCACGAGGCGCTGCTTCAATGCCTTAGTAATTAACGTTTTCGTTAACGTGATTTGAGAAAATTTCAGATACTAGAAAAAATTTCAAATATCGTTAGTTGTTATGCAGATGATTTAGAGGGCAGCTTAGCTGATGAATTAGTGCAGTTTGCTGCATTGCTGAAATCTGATATAGCTAGTATAATTGACAGCAAAAATCACGAACTACAATATTACAAGCTACTAACGGTGCATCTAAATGCGCTTCTGGCAGTGGCACCACAGTGTGATGTGTTTGCCGGAAGATTGACGGAATTGCTTGGAGTTCTGTGAGCGAGATGATTGAATGGTCTGTCCTTTGTTACATGTTTTACCATTGAAAATGGTTATCAGATGCAAATCGCCTGAGACGTATTTTTGGCCATAGTTCCGAGGATTTTGGGAGAATCGAGATGGAGTACCAAGAGTTGAGGAATTTATCGAGACACGTTTGAATTATGAAAATCGGCTAGAAACTTTTTTTGGAATTTTGATTAATGTAAAAAAATCGGGTTTTTTGGGGGGTGTTTGTATACTAAATTGTAAATATTTAAAAAAAACCAACTTAAGAAAAAATGAAAAAAGGGTCCTAGGGTACGTAAGAAATTTTTTTTTTTTAAATCGGTTAATAATTGTGACCTGTAGGTGGTCCCTTTAGATTTGGTATTGTAGAAAAACGGGTAAGTATTTCCGTATATAAAAAGTGATGTAGATTCTTTGATTATTGACCGATCGTCATGGTGATGGTGTTAAAAGATGCGGACGCAGGCGAGAAGTGCATTCAAGTTGGAATTGTGTTATTTAAAATAAAATGTTTTTTTTTTCGTAAATTGTTGTAATCATTTTCAATGCTCCGATCCTTGCGGGGACTGCGAAATCTGTGAATTTTTCATTGTTTATTGGTGTATGTTACATCTTGTTCAGTGCATTAGTGTATACTGTAATGCTGGCAATGTTTTGTTGTTGAATAAATAAATAAATAAATAACCCAATATCCACATGCTGTAGTTTATATGGGAAGGATGAATGATGAACAATATAGGCAGTGGGATGTTTTACGTGTCATCCGAAATAATAAGGAGCTCAATGGCGTAGTGGTTAAAGCGCCCGGTCTGTAATGCTAAGGGAACAATAACTACCAGGGCAGTTAAGACAATGTAATAAACTAAAAATAATAATAAGTAGCTCGATGGCGCAGTGGTTAACGCGCCCGGTCTGCGAGTGCTAAGGTTAAGCAACTTTCGCAAAGGTCGGTCATCGTATGGGTGACCAAACATTTATCATCTCGAGCTCCTCCGTGTTTCGGAAGGCACGTTGGTTCCGGCTGCATTAGCAGTCGTTAACAACCACTAATCCACACTGGACCCGCGTGGTGGTTTATGGCCCGTTCTCCCTCCCTATCCATCCATAGGGAAGGCTCGTGCCCCAGCAGTGGGGACATAAAAATGAGCTGATGATGAATAATAAGTAGGTAGGTATTATGAGAACATAACAATATTTTTATTATTTTACTATATATTTAAATAGCTCTCCTGTAAAATATACGATTATCCGGTAAGCTTATTTGTGCATTAAAAGCCATGTTATAAAGTTATCAAATAATTATTGAAGTAATTGCTTTGCGCATACACCGGGGCTAGGGGCGATCCCGGATTATCCTTCTCCTTCATCCAGCTACTAAGCTCGACGAGGGGAGGGGAGGTCGAGTTAATGAGTGAAGTGACTAGTACCTTATGACTACACTAATGTTAGTAGCCTATATACTATCCCACTGCTGGGCAATGGCCTCCATTATTGAAATCAAGTCATCGCTACAATTAATAGGTATTAGCTTAATCACCATGCTTGCCAAATGATGGTTGATGATCACAGAGCCGGGCCATGCACCTAAAAATTCGAAACACATTTAAGTCGACCTGGGAATTGAACCCAGGGCCTCCGGCTTATTGGCCGAGCACTTTGCCATTCGTCCACCGAAACGTCTTCACTAATCTAATATATAAAATTCTCGCGTCACAGTTTTCGTTGCCATACTCCTCCGAAACGGCTTGACCGATTTTGATGAATTTTTTTGTGCTTATCCGGTATCTATGAGAATCGGCCAACATCTATTTTTCATCCCCCTAAATGTTAGGGGTAGTCCACCCCTAAATTTATTTTTTATTTTTTATGGCAAAACAACGTTTGCCGGGTCATCCGGTATCTATAAGAATCGGCCAACATCTATTTTTCATCCCCCTAAATGTTAGGGGTAGTCCACCCCTAAATTTTTTTTTTTATTTTTTATGGCAAAACAACGTTTGCCGGGTCATCCGGTATCTATGAGAATCGGCCAACATCTATTTTTCATCCCCCTAAATGTTAGGGGTAGTCCACTCCTAAATTTTTTTTTAATTTTTTATGGCAAAACGACGTTTGCCGGGTCAGCTAGTACTAGTATAATAATAACATTAACACCCTGTTCGAATATTGTAGATTAAAATGTTTAAATAATTTTAACGCAAATTTTGTTGCGAAACAAATTACAAAAACACAAATGTTGAAAAAATTTCCAAGAGCAGGATTTGAACCTGCACCCTTCTGACATACCGGGTCAGGTGCTCCTCCAATTGAGCTATCGTGGTTCTAACCAGCCCGCCGAAATTATTCAACACTATTTACTTTTTACTTTGAAAGCCAAAGGCGGTATGTCAGAAGGGTGCAGGTTCAAAACCTGCTCGTGGAAATTTTTTCAACATTTGTGTTATTGTAGATTAATTCATTAGAGTAGACAAGTGTTGCAGGTTAGTGCGTAATGCTTTTACCGATATTGCTTACATTTAGATGTTGGCTTTAACAATTCAATCTAAAATGTTTAATATGTTTCGATGGCGCAATGGTTAATCGATGGCGCAGTGGTTAACGCGCCCGGTCTGCGAGTGCTGAGGTTAAGCAACTTTCGCAAAGGCCGGTCATCGGATGGGTGACCAAAAATTTATCATTTCGAGCTCAGCCGTGCTTTGGAAGGCACGTTAACAACCACCAATCCGCACTGGGCCGGCGTGGTGGGCCCGTTCTCCCTATCCATCCATAGGGAAGGCTCGTACCCCAGCAGTGGGGACATAAGTGAGCTGATGATGATGATGTTTGAATGAGGAGCTCGATGGCGCACTGGGTTACGTATCCGGTCTGTGGTTGCTGAAGTTAAGCAATAAAGACGGATGGGATACCAAAAATGTTAAATTGATATATATTTTTTAATCATTTTGTGCTTCTCATTGCTTCAGATGTCGTTGCAATAATTTGTGTTTGCAGCCGCAGCGAGCTCGTTGGCGTGCTGCGTTCTATATTGTGTGTCTCACTCTTGTGCGCGAGAAAGGTATGTATTGGAGGGAGATGCGTAAAGGAAGTTAGTAAAGCGCCAATCAAACTACTATTATCAAATAGGAAAACATTACGATAGCGAAAACTATTTCTGCGCGGTAAATTTAATAATCACCAACTGGCGCAACCAAGATGACTTAATAATATTGATGAATGTAAAATAAAAATATTTTTATAAGTTATTGTTACGTATAATCATTTCAAATTTTTTTTTTCAAAGCACTTAAGTGTATTATTTACTTAAACACTGATGAAACAACTCTGGCTAATAATAACGTTATCAAACTCTTCAAACTAGCGCCAGGGAAACAATTTGCGGTAGGTAGGTCACTGGATCTGCTTGAGACAGCAGATTTCATATTGGGAAATAAAACACTTCAAATGTCATCAAAGCTTTAAAGTAATTACACCCCAATCACTTATATTAAGAACAAAAAGTCTTTCAACCGATAACCAAAATCAGGCTTCGACATTAAATCGACTTTTCATCTTTTCTAACAACATTTTTGGTTAAAATCTAATTTAGTAAGTTGTTGACTTACTTGTCTTGTAAACCTTCCAGCTCCTCATCCTGCTCGCCAAGGGTTGAGTCCAAATCCAGATAGGGGCCGTAGTCGCCATCTTTAAATACTTGCAGAGTTGCATCGTCCAACTGTAAAAAGGAAAACACATTTATAGACATTTATTGAGTAAACCTATATAAAGCTAGTAAATATCTTTATTATTATTATGTATTTTAATAAAAACCTTAGCTAGTAAGTATATACTAATCTAAGATAAAAACATTTTAATATAAAAGTTCATACAAGTGGCGCCATCTCTGCGCCAAGTATTGTACTAATTCTATTTTCAGATGCTTTATCGTGCGATACAATGCTCCATTGTCTTGACGTTTCTTTCTTTTGAAAACAGATGGCAGTAAACGCAGCGTTCACTGTGCCCGCATGAGGAATAGTAAATCATGACATACTAGTATGCCAATTACTTATTTTAATAACTTCTTTTTTGTACGGTTGAAAATTACAATGGGAAAAATATTCAATTTTAAAATTTTAAAATTAAATAATAATACACTTTCTAAATAGGTACTAGGCAGAATCCATTTTTATTACCTTTAAAATTGTCTACGTGGTTCCCTAAATTTTAAAATTCTTCTACCTGTTCCTAAAATTTTTCCACCTGTTACAGGTTATTGAACCTGGAAAAATTTAGGTCAATACCCAGATAGATTTTTACTCGAGATAGGTATAAAAGTAAAGTACCACTGACATACTGACTCTCTGTCTCCACGCGAAATCTCAGAAACTGTAAAGAGAAATTTGCCAAGTAGGTTTCCTACAGATGAAGACTTTTATGACTAAGGCGCTCGGCAAACAGAACAACTTTAATCTCCGTATTGCGGCAACAGGCAACTCGCAACTAACTAAAGAAACGCAGACAGCAACTCTAGTCGCGAGTTTCGATGATTTACGAGTGCAAAAGGTTTCGATTGCTGCACTCGATGATTGAATCAGTTTTAAATTGCCGCAACTAGCAATTTGTACAGTTCTGTCAAGTTTGTCAAGTCAACTATGGATTTAAAAAGGTTGTATATAATTGCAGCAACTCTAAACTGCTCGGTTAGTCAGAGTTTTATGGTATAAAACTAAAACTTATCATTAATGTCATTAAAATTACTTTCCCACTGCAGAGCAAAGGCCTCCCTTCCCACCTCCACCTCCATCTCTACCCTGAACTAGTTCGGTTCATCCTTATGATCTCCTTCCATAAAATATATGGTACATAACATGAAGTTAATGTTATAAAACTTTTCCCCGTACCAAGAATCAAGTATATAACTAAACAGATCTTCGAATGATTATTCCGTGTTTTGTTTTTATCATTCTCCGCTGATCAAGCGCATGCGCATGTGTGCATCGCTCCTCGTTATGTAACAACGGGCGCGTCATTGCCCCGTATCCACTATCCAGGGCGGATGACTGTCCGCCGAAGTGCATCCCACAGCACAGCTGGCAGGTCGCCAGGATGGCGGCAACCGGAGCGGGTTCCGAAATAGTGCCCACACGGGCCCTTTACCGAATCCGATTCTTTCAACACTGTACTGTATTGCTCGGGAACTCGGAATAGTACGATGCGACACGTAGGTAGTTAGCTAGAAAAGCTTTTTCACACAACACTCTTTTCCTGGAGTTACGTATTATTGAAATTTATATATGGAAGGCCAAGTGTTAGCTCTAGTCATTACTAGACTTGCGCGCTAAAGAGTTTTTAGTGAGTGCGCCCTCTTTTTCCTCTGATAGAAAACATTAGGGGGACAGTCCCACATAACAATTTGCGTCTACCTACCGTGGAAGGCTAAATGTATTTAATTTTGAAACTAGCGTTTATATTTGTTTCGCTTTCCTTTGAGTTTTTTTGGTTAGTCTGTCTTCAAATACAAGTGGAAGGATTCGAAATATATGTATATAGATAGGTTATGAGAATGATTATCATAGGTTAAAAAATTGCACTCCAGTGTTGTTATTAATCACTTTAAAATAATAATTATATAAGTAGTGAATATTCTAAGACTAACTAGTTAAATTAAAATCTTTCTTATAAATAATATTATAAGACTATTTCATGAAAAAAGAGTTATTAACTACTAAATAGAATATAAAAACTTTATAACGTTTCAGTATTCGATTTTATTATAAATAATTATTAAATTTCGAAATATCTTTATTCAGCGCCTTAGGTAGATCAAAGGCGTGAGGCATAAACAATCGGCAGGTCATGACGTTTTTACGATATCTCCCAACGCAGACGGGAAACAGCTTATCTTAATTCGCAAAACAAAATAAAAAGCAACTTGTACGAGTACACGAGTCGATGACGTAACATCACTTGTTGCATCGAGACCTTGATCCCAGTTCATCGGACCACCATTTATTACCGAATCTAATGTGTTTATTACGGTTGACAAGCGATTTTGTGCTCTATGACTGTTAAGTTTTAGACCTCAATTTTGGGCTAACGTGACGAGAACACGTTTGTTGTTCTTATATTTGAGTAGTATGAATCTGGCAATGCTTATTATCTACTTTTTTATTTTAAGATCTTTATGTAACAGTAATTAATAAACTGACTGTGTGGATTTTGCCTTAGGTACACGATTACTTACTCGTAGATATTATGCTTTATTATTTTATTTGATGCATTTATTTAATAATAATAAAATGTTATAATATAATACTTAATGATAATCAAATTATTCATAATTAAAATATATAAATAATTATAAATACTTAATTAAATCTAAAATACTTACAAATAATCACAATTTAAATATATTTACTTAATCTAAAAAAAACTATAAACAAAAAGTTGCCCCCCTCAAATATTAAAAAAAAAGTATATTTTATTTGATTTAATTACAAATGTATTGTGAATTTTGTTTAGCACTATGGATGGTTATATCGCATTTAAAGAACGAGAACAGGGTGCCAGATTGTTTTTATTTTTTTTTCATTTCCCGTTAAGGAAAATATCTGGATTTTTAGAGGGCGTGTATCCGGGTATCTCATACTCAAACAGCCGCTAAGCTATTTTCGTTGAAGTGTACGATGATTAATTGAGATTCCCGCGTTATTTATAATATGAGTAAGATGATAACGCTACTATTGCGTAAGTACTATGAATCAAATTATTGTAAAGGGCTACCTAAAATTACAGTATGAGAGGTAGGTTTTACCAAGTTTTTGGTTAACTTTTGTTTTTTTTTTTAATGTAGGCCAGTTTCTGCAAAGGCTTGTCATCACCAGACCAAAAAAAAATTATATCACTTCCTCCATGCTTCGGAAGGCAGGTAAAGCCGTTGGTCCTGCCTTAGCAGCCTTTAGCAACCACCAATCCGCACTGAGCCCGCGTGGTGGTTTATGGCCCGTTCTCCCTATCCATCCATAGCTCGGGCTCGTGCCCCAGCAGTGGGAAATATTTTTTATTTGTTTATATTGTTAACTATGACTAGGACTACACGAATGTGAAATCACCTTAACACCACGAAACATTATTGTATTAATAAAGATTTTTTTACTCTTCAATCCAAAATTTAAGCCATCTTTAAACATTAGTAGGTATTTTGTTTTTGCAGTAGTAGAATATTTATAAATTTTCGTATTTAAATATTTGCTAGGAACTGAAACTAGTATTCATAATCACATCGCAATTTTCTTAATTACTTTTATCCGCTATCATAAGCCGTCGTCGCCGCCATGAAAACGTTCTACTGCAGATCTTTAGTCTTTCCGCGTGATCGAAAGCACATGGGGACTTTAGGCAAAAGGTGCCCTTTTGCCTAAAGTCTTACTACTATAATAATATCTCACTATAATTTATGATTAAGGTTAAAAACCCCTAGTTTGTTGTCCACCCCTTAAAAACTCTTAAAGCCTCTGCATAGGTGTATACTTGTTGTTAGCATAGCCAAATTTATTAATAATTACGTTTACTTGACTTTTTTGCTGTAAGACTCCCGAATACAAATAAATAAATACACCGTGACTGGCTAGACGACGGACGCCCTAAAGGAGGTGTATAAGGAGCCTGTTCCATTAAAAATGAAAAAAACACCACCTTATTTTTTTTACTTTTTTCCTAACTGAAATGGTTTTTCTGCTTATTTACAATTTACTACGCGGGCGAGCGAAGCGACTAGCGAGGCATTGTCCGCGCGTGCGGTTGACCTTACTTGTGCGTGTAGTACATGCGAAATGCTGATAGTTCACTTTTTTAAAAACGCGCTTTTTTAACTCGCGTGTTTTAAAATTTGCTATAACCTTTTTTAACTAAAAGGGATGTAGATAAGTTACTAGTTTACCTCCTCAAACGCGTCCGTCGTCTAACATGTCAAGGTGTAAAAACAAATAAATAAAAAGATTATAATCAAAAGGTGACATTTACAGTTTTTGGCTTGAGCATTATTTTTCCTTAGTCGTACTCAATTACTGATTGTAGATAACTGTTGATTAACAAAAATAGTTTAATTCTGTTTTAAAAAACATTTCAAAATTACAAGTTGGTGTCCAAAGGTGACATTTCGTTTCGTAAAATCACCATAACTGTAAAAAGTTTATTACATTTCCTGGAAAAGTGTGTAAAATCAATTTTAAAGCTTAACCTTCTCAAGTATTTAGAAACAAAACTTCCTTATAGGTCATAACCACACAATGCACAAAACTTAACAATTAACTTTACAGAAAAATTTAAATTTTTAAATTATTGTCAAAAATTCGTTTTATTTGTATAAAAAAATGTATAATTGTACTTCCTGTTTTATATTGACGTTATTCGCAAGCGCTTGTTATTAACATGATCATAAATACACAACGCAAGCTCACTAAGTGGGCGTGATGTCACCTCTACATACGGTCGTGGGCTTGAGTATGACGTCATAACGACATAAACGATACAGGGGAACTATATTATGAATAATAATATAATTATCTTCACACTTCAACACTCAATATCTCTTCACCTCGTCTCAATACATCTTCCTTGATATTAACATAGTGGCGCCAGTGTCGACACTTTTTTTCCTTTCATTGAACATAGGGTAGATTTCTGAGTGATAGAGCCAGTGGCGTAGCGTAGTGGGGGCGGCAGGGGCAGCCCGCCCCGGGCGGCATATTAAAATATGGGGCGGTAAAATTTCTCAATAAATAATAAAATATTTGAACCATTTTATATTTTTATCGCAACTACAAATTCAGACCTATTGAAAAGGGCATTACTTATTCTGTGACGAATTCGGGGAATCCCCTCTCTTTGAATGATATTTTGTAGCGACTGCTGGCAACACCGTCTATACTGACTTGCGGGGATTCTCCGTATTTTATTTTGTGCTTGGATTGTTTATGAGTAATAATCAGCGAGAATGACTTCTATTATATATACAACTAGCTGACCGGCGGATTTCGTACCGCTTTGACAGTTTCCTTGACAACAAAACAAACAAATCATTCGTCCGCTTAAGAACACCCGTATCCCATGATAGAGGCCTATAGCAGCGCCAGTACCGGGTTACCGGGTACCGGGTTACCGGGTTACGCCAGTTACCGGGTGCAGTTGTAAATCTAAACCATTCTTGAACCCACTTGAACACATACAGAAAATTTCATCCAAATCGGTCCAGCCGTTTTAAAGGAGTTCAATAACATGCACATAAGATTTATATATACAAGGTTATTTGAAAAAACACCAACAACCTCGCACGACTAGATAGCTAACATCATAGACAACAACATTTGTTCTACGAGTTTTATCATAACTCAATACATTAATTAAAAAATATTTTCCAAGCTTTTATTGTACTGTCGTGACATTTGTTAGTCTATGTTCCATTCACATACGACAAGGCGACGAGCGCGACACTCGCAAATTCGCGATGCGATGCGCACAGAGATAAGAACATTCAGACGTTAAATTAAATTAATATTTATTTTTGAATGAAAGTAATATGTGTCAAATTATCAAAAGTCGTAGATCAAATGTTGTTGTTTATGATGTTAGCTACCTAATCTTGCGAGGTTGTTGGTATTTTACAAATAACCCTGTATAAAGATATGTAAAAAAAAACCTGTCCGATCCGTTAAGGTGTTATTAGGTATCGAGATTCAGTTCTATTTACGTAATCATTTTAAAAAAATAAGTCAAAAAAATGTACCCCGATAAAAATTTTGCTAAATGACAAAACTTACATGGCAATACTTTTGTCGGCACTTCGGTAGGTAGGACAGGGTAGAGACCTTTGGCCACATGAGTATTTGGTGCCGCCGCCATTGATGGAAAGTGTGGTTACATTTATAATATTAGCTTAATTTAGTGGTAATTTGAGCAATTTCGGTACAAAAAACTTGCGTTTTAAATTACGATAACTGTTTAATTTTCATGAATAACATTTGTTTTTTTTTTGTTGTTATTTATATGCCTATGTATGTACTCCTTTGCGATCGGGCAGGGTTTTTTTTACAAATTGTATAGGTATTAAGTTCAGCCTGCATATTATTTACAGTTGTTGCAAACCACGAGTGCGGTCGACCCTTGTTTGTGTTTAAACGTGTACATGCATGGTGTTAATGAGTGCGCGCGGGGCGTATGCGGCAGTGTTGGGCAAAATTTAATTGCAAGGTACAATTAAAAATAACAATTGATTAATTGTTAATTGTGAAATATTAATTAACAATTAATTAATTGTTAACCGTTAGTTTTACAATTAACAATTGATCAATTGTTAACTGTTAGTTTTTCAATTAACAATTAATCAATTGTTAATTAAAATTGATCCTGCAATTAAACTTTAATAAAATTTTAATAATGTAAATATAAATAATATAAGATGGAGGAGCAGCACAGGGTAGGACTCTCATAAGGGTGACTGATGATATTGCAAAGTCAACAGAAAAAAAAAGGCAAGTTATTAGTACTAAGATAATATTGTTTATTTCAATTTAGTCAATCAAAGTATACATAATACCCATTAAATTACAAGTATTATTTCTTATTATAATTCAGGTTACATTTTAAAACTACTCTTTTTTCAAACATACTGTCTGACAATTTGTGACTTTTCGGCAAATTAATCATTGTTGCGAATGAAAAAAGACGCTTTACTGCTGCTGACGATGTGCCGTGAGTGTGAGAGAGACAGAAGTACGTACGTGACCTAAAGTCTGAGCGAGAGCTTACAACTTTGTCAAACGTCTGTCTATCCCCAAGCGGTACGGTCATACTGCGCGCGCGATATGAAACGGACGAAAAGTGTCGCGGCGAAGATCATTTATAATGTAGGTGCAGTGCAAAGAAACATGATTATTAATTGTCAGTTTTAATTGTTTCTAACAACAATTAAAAATATTAGTTGCATTATTTTAATTGTATCTTGCAATTAACATGAGTAAATTTAAATAAATCAATTGTAATATGCAACTAACAGATTAATTGCAATTAAATTAATTGTGATTAAATTAATTGCAATTAATTTTTCAATCAATTACTATGACGATTAAATTATTAATTGATTAATGCACAACACTGGTATGCGGGCACGCACACTGTCACACCATGCATGTACACGTCTAAACACAAAAGGGCAAGTAAAAAAATATTTGTATTAATAAACGTGATTGTAAAACTTAGATAAACCTTTTTATTTAAAATCTAACCTGTATAGTGCAAATAATGATGACTGTTCTTGCCGAAAAATTATTTAGAATTAATGTACCTATGTAATATTGTATAGTATACATTATATTGAAATACCTATAAAAGAGGGCGGCAAAATTGTCTTCCGCCCTGGGCGGCCGACACCCACGCTACGCCATTGGGTAGAGCCCCGCTGCGTTGCAGCACGAAATGGGCCGGCTCGCTCGTCGTAATACCACCCTCTCACAGAATATCGGCGTGAAACAATGGCACTCGTTGCTGTTGTGTTTCGTCTGGTGATTGAAAGTATTGGAGGCTCATCTCTCACCCCTCCCCCACCTAATCCTACTTCCTCCTCAAGATCCAACTCTCCTCATGGCCGGCAACGCATCCGCGATTACTTAGGATTTGCGTGTGTCTATGGGTGGCGGCGATTACTTCCCATCAGGTGACCCACCTGCTCGTTTGCCTCCTTTTAATATAAAAAAAAAGAAAAAAAGATAGGGGTCAGCCAATTGATTTTTGACTTCAAGCAACAATTATACACAGACTACTAGCTTCCTATCTATCACCCGATAAAAACACATTGACATTCTGTTTTAGTTTTGGCGACGAAAATTAAATGTCCATCTCTGGGTCTTGTGTCAAAAGCAGGTGTCATTACGTTAAATATGGAACCGCATTTTACCTCAAATCTTCAAAAATAGAGAAACTGGACTATTGAACTTTAAAACACGAGAATGCAATTCTACTGTTGTTATAGCGACAGATATGCCATTGATGTTTTTAACTTTTTCTGACTAAAGCAACACGCGTTCATTCGTTAGCGCGTTTGATAAACAGAATGAAAGTGAGAAAATACTCAAGAAATGACGATCGAACATTAATGACTTCGCACATACACGTAGTAATCGTTTCATTGGAAAAACCTTGTTCTTCTGTGTTGTACAGTCGTGGGTGGATACAACGGCATCTATCAACATCATCCATCACTGCTAATGTAAAATCTATCCCGACTAGGCACAGTCGAAGTGCACTCGCCTGTAAAAGCATTGCTAGAGAGCGCAAAACCTGTTATCATTGTCTGTCCTACCGGTATGCCACCGTCACGTTTCTTTTGTTTCCCGACTGTTTTATTTTACTGAACTAATTTTAAACTACAACAGGCAGGTACTTAGGTAGTTATTGCACCGTGGATGCCTACCATGTCTGTCGAAGATGTAAGCAAGAGAAACAAAAGAACGTTTGTAGTGGGGAATTCGGTTTGAGCAAGAAAAATATTGCGCACAAAATGGGTTTATAACAATTCATTTGTCTTTCTACATTGACTTACAATTCACACTTTTACAAAGTCAAATTAAAGTTGTTTCTGTTATTCATATTAGCTAGGTACATATATTAAATTGTTTCGCATCAATCAAAGAACAGTAATAGTTGAATAATATCTCAACAGATCTCTGTATTTTTTTTATTTTATTACTGCACAAAGAAATTACATTGAAACACACGTTACATAGAACATCAGGTATTTAGTGATAGGCGGTGTTCAATACCCACAGCTTATCGGCGCTTGCAAACGAGCGTTGCAGGCACCTTAAAAAATAAGGTCCGAATAGTTATTCCGTGTTTTGTGCCTGTCATGTAAACGTCATTTCAATTTATAGTAAAACAGACAAAACACGGAATAACTTTTCGGATTTTATTTTTTGTTTATTTGTATAGCACTTAATGTCTCTGGGACCTGTAATATCACGACGGTTGGATCTAGTACCCTTCAAACTTCAAACTGGAACGCATCAATGCAAAATCATTGCTGATTGGTCGCGAGTGATGGTGATAGCGACAGTCTAATTTGAGGGAGATAAGTCCTTCACCATCACCAGCTCATTTAAATGACCCCAATGTTGGGGCACGCGCTTCCCCTATGAATGGATAGGGAGAACAGGCATTATGCCACCACGCGGGCCCAGTCCGGATTGGTGGTTGTTAACGAGTGCTAATGCAGCCGGGACCAACGGATTTACGATTTACGAAAGTTGCTTTACCTTAGCAATGCAGACCGGGTGCGTTAACCACAGCGCCATCGAGCTCCTCTATATAGGTTAGGTCTTATCTTATCAAATTGTAAATTTGTGTAAATCCATTTTTTCAAGGAATGTTCAGCTCTTAGGATGAGAGTAGCCGCAGGTCATGCTCAGCGGCGTGCACTTGGAGAGGCCTATGTCCAACAGTGGACTAAATTTAATATAGGCTGACGAAGATCACGATGATGAAGACGTATACGTTTCTGGTGTTGCAAAAGAATTATTATCTATCTACCAAACTGTATTGTTACTAGCCAATCATAAACGTTCCGCTATACCCTTGTCTACGGATTCTTTGTATAATAGAGTTATAGATGGTTGTTTCTTCACGGGTCATAGACAAGCGGAAATAGGTTTACAGCAATGATAGCCCGTGTATTTGCACACGAAGATTGGGGCAATGCATTTCGCTGGATGTTAACGACCACCATTTTACGGCAGCATTGGTGCTACTAGGCTAATGAGGTCGCCAGACGTACATATACTCTGTAGATGTAGTGTGAAACAAATTATATTTCAATCTGTTGCAATGTTGATAAAGTTTCGGTGATCCGCATAGCGTTCATTAGAATGTTTATTTATAAAACCTTTTTAGTACCGAGATGGATGCGTGGGGTTCTGCCCAGGTCTTAGTGGTTATAAAGACTGCACTAGTTTTGACTTTTAAGCTCTTGTAAGTCCCTGTAAAATCGGCTCCTGCGAGTTACTTTCTACCAATATACAACGCATCTTTTTTCATAGTGCCTTACAAATAAACAAAGAATAAGGTCCAAATAGTTATTCCGTGTTTTGTTCCTGTCATGTAAACGTCATTTCAAATTAGAGTAAAAGAGACAAAACACGAAATAACTATTCGGACCTTATTCTTTGTTTATTTGTAAGACCTATAATGTCTCTCGGCAAACTTCGTGTTTCGGCTGTGTCGTCGGACGTCGGATTTCTATCAGTTATAGAGTATAATAATATAGAGTTGCTATTACTCCTTTTATTATTTTTGAATGAGGGGAATCAATACTATTGTGACACACGTAATTGATTTACGATTTATAGTTTTACAGCTCTATGTCGTCTGAACTATTCACACGACAAACAATATAAAAACAAAAAATATAATAATAATAAAGTACGTTGTTCTGAATCCAAATTATTATACTTACATTAAATCTAATCATTCATAGACATGGAAATTAATATTCGGTTGCATTCGGAAATGCGATTATAACCGAAAGACATTAAGAAACTAGAGGCACTGTCTGTTCACCCATAGGCATTTCAAACAGATGAAACATTTCTGTTAGACACTAACTAACATGTTGCAACACTAAAACACCGGAACCGACGACGCCACAATATGCATCTTGTACTAGATATTATGATGAGATGGTACGTAAAATATTATGTCACTGCGCACACCTGAGCGCGCTATGATATTTAGAACGGATAATTTTAGCCAAATACCGAGTGAGTAACCGACACACATAACTATTACTGCTAACGTTTAACTATCAGTTTTAAACAACGTATCGTGCGTATGCGCATCACTAGGTATATTTAGCGGAAAATTTCGGGAATACAAAGTTTGCGTCGGCGGTCTAACAAATTCCGAAACATGTTTATTATATTAAACAGTGTTATTAAGTTTTACTAAGAGTTAACTTACAGCCTTAAATTTTGTTGAATTAACAAAAATCGGATATTGACCATACCGAATGGTTAACCTCTATTTTTCTCCTACCAATGTTAAAATGTGGTTAGATGGTCTAATGGTGGCGACTGACCGTAGCGATCATCGTAACGTAAGCGTAACGTACCATTTGCAATGAGCTTGGTACGTCATTGCTGACTGACCTATTTTATTTATTTATTCAATTAGAAGAACTATAACAGGGCAGCAGGCGATTTTTGAACCAGTAACTAATTATAACGTTTTGATTACATTAACGATTTCTTCTTCCACTCTTATTCTATAAACTATATAAATCTGTAGGCTCTGTCTGTACATGCAATTTTTCTGACAAATTTTGGGATAAATATTCGTTTTATAACTCACTGACACCAATTCTACCATTTTTGAAAATTTATATGTAGTAAGAACATGAGATTGTGCAAATGCTAGGCTATATACATATGATGTTGGTAAACATAATAATTATTTTATTTAGCATTCATTGCTCCATTATTTTCGCGCGGCGAAGCGGGCGGGTGACGGCTAGTTCGAAATAATTGGTAAATAATTTTGACAATCAAATTGTAAATAATGCAAAAAAATATGTTACATTTTTTTCATGTGACTTTTCACTTCGATCTCACTGGTGATATTTAAAAATCTCACTGACTTGACCATGCGAATGCTCGCATTGAACATGTTACGTTACGGTAATACGCTCCGGTCAGTCACCACCATTAGATAGAGGTATGTGAGAATATCAGTAAGTGGTAATCTTTGGTCTTGCTTACCACAATAATATACCTACATAAAATATAGTAAGATAATTTAATAAATTGTAGTGTACCTAACTTGTAACTAAACAAAAGCGCATCTCATTTGCTTCAAAAGTTAGGTAATTACTACTTTTTTTACTTTTTTATCTCATTTGTCAGTGCAGAATTTACTTAATAAAAAATAAATAAAATGATCTTTATTATCTACAAAGGCATGATCACAAATAAAATTTGTCCTGCCTCCAAAACTGCTTAAGTTTATTATTGCCCATCCCTCTAAGAACCCAGCAATAGGAAGGTAGCTGTTTACGCGACTAAACTCAATCACTCTTACCACAACGCCACTGAGATACTTACTTAAAACGCTTCTGTTGTGTTTTCTATCAGCTGTCTCACACAACGGTAACTAAACGAGCTCTGAATTGAATTTTCATACGTTTCTATGTCACAATACTTATTATTAGCAACGCAGTGTGTTTGAGTAATATGCTGCGCTAATACTAGTATGAGCATAATTATGTACAGACGGCTGCACATTAACCTAACCAAAACTGTCAAATTTCTTCAAACAATAGTAAACCATTATGCTATATGAATAAAGTTTAATGTATACCTTTATTCATTCGTTAGTCATAATTATTTGACAAAAATTAGTGCATTTTATGTGCGTGTGTCGCCTTTACTGGGTTTGTGACTGGCCACAGAGAAACTCCCTCTCAAAGACTGAGTTAACCCTTTAATCGACAGAACATGTTTGAATATTTTATTGGTTTCCAATCTTATCTCAATAACATAAATTTCAAAATGTGGTGGGAACATCCCTCTGCCTGTGAAAGGGTTTAATAAATTAGCGCTGCATTTTGGAAGAAACGCTATAAGTTAGCTCTGCTACGGCGGGTCATCGGATAGGTTGCCTAATTAAAATGTCTCGAGCTGCTTCGTGCTTCAGAACTCACTTTAAGCCGTTGGTCCCGATTGTCTACGTAAAAAAGCAGTCGTTAAGGCTCACCAACCATCAATGGTGGCCATAACAATAGTATATGTGCTAGGGCACATGTACTATTATTCATGAACACTGAGTCTATCAGCTGAACTCTTATAGGCTGATGAAGATGACTAAGTTTACACGAGCAGGATATGAAACTGCACCCTTCTGACATAATAGGGGTCAGGTGCTCTTCCAATTGACCCGGTATTGTTTTTGTAATTTGTTCGCAACAAAATTTGCGTTAAAAATTATTTGAACATTTTATTGACTAAGTTTATTAAATTTTTGGTCAAATGTCACAATAGCTTTACTAGAAATGTCAAACAGCTTTTATTAATTGGTTGTTTTGACAATATGTTAAAGTGTTCAGTGGTTTTCGCTGCTGACTATACATTAGGTGCAACACATAGCAAACTTAATGACGGGATGCATGCTCTAACTGTGAAACAGATAAGAAAACAAGCGTTCTAGGCCATCAGACCTCAATATCTTGAGAAACAATTTCAGCCATTTTAACTTTTAAATTGTAGTGTTCTAGGATTTTAATAATGAAGGCCTTTAGAGAGAAGTAGTGAGACAGTATAATATAATAATCTTTATATTAATACGTGAAGCAAAAACTTTGTACCCGTTTTTACGAAGCTTGCGCAGGACGGAGGAGTATGAAATTTCGCACACTTATAGTTTATGGTTATCCAAATGTTAATTTTTTTTTATTATGCATAAAAAATATATTAAATCAACAAAAACAACACTACACACACTACCATGAATTTGACACACGCATAAATGTATTTGACACACACGTATTGTTTGTCTTTAATGCAGCCGACATCTGTCAATGCCAATCCAAAATTCCAAACTCACATTCTATCATTTTAAATTTTTCAATGCTTACTTAGGATACAATCCGTGCAGCCTTAATAAAATTACGGTCGAATTTTGACGACTGTGCGACCACTAGTAATTATTAATAAGTCTCTTTATTCTGAATTACTGTACAAATATAGATCCTGAAGGTTTTCTGGTTTTATAATATGTCCCGTAATTCAGTGTGCCTCCTGGCATAGACCTCCTATCTGGGGGCACGGCCGTGCCCCCACCAAGTCGAGCAAAAAAGTGTCACGGCCGTACCATCCTTTTCTCGAAGCAATTCAGACCATTTTCGACCCCCTGTAACTTCGTTGTGGATAAAACTAGAAGACTGAAATTTTCAGTAACCATGCAGGCATTGTAAAGACACGTATATTTCAAATTTCATTCAATTTGAACCAGTATTTTAAGAATTATAACGGGTCAAATTTCTTAATTTTGTCACTCACTGACTGACTCACCGATCATCAAAATTCTAAGGCACTTCTAGCAGACCTAGAAGCTTCAAATTTGGAATATAAGTAGTGTTTGGTGTATGAATCAAGGAAAAACTAAAATATTTTGCAATTTCGGTCCAGTTTTCTAGATACACCAACTGCATAAATAGCTTTGTAATCCCATATAAATGTATAGGACTACAAAGTTACATGTGCAGTTAATGAATCCACTGATTCATGTATAATATAATGGAATAATAGGTTCAGTTAAATTTTTCAATATTGGCTTTATTCGTAACGATGTTTTATTTTATTTATTTTACGGCAATTATTATTATTGCGTGCGAAGCCGCGGGTTTAAGCTAGTCCCATTTAAATATAGGCGCATGGTAGTGCCCCTGCCAAATCGAACGGGAAAAAGTAGAACTGTCTCTACAAAATACAAAAAGAAATGAGATCCCATCAAAAACAATACTTGTCAAAAAAAACCAAGTCTCGCAACTCAGTTGTTCTGCGGTAAAAAGTTGTGAGATCCATGTAATACCAAGTCGGTTATTAATTTATTCAGTCTCTACTTAAACGACTTTCTGTCTTAATACGTCCAGTCTCTAAGACCACGATCGTGGTCCATAACATTCTTTAATGTTTTATATAAATATATTGAGACTTGGCCATCGCCTGAAAACACGTGTAAATTCAATCGCCTGAAAACACATGTAAATTCAATTATTTAGTGCGATGGCCAAGTCTCAATATATTTATATAAAACATTAAAGAATGTTATGGACCACGATCGTGGTCTTAGAGACTGGACGTATTAAAACAGAAAGTCGCTTAAGTAGAGACTGAATAAATTAATAACCGACTTGGTATTACATGGATCTCACAACTTTTTACCGCAGAACAACTGAGTTGCGAGACTTGGTTTTTTTTGACAAGTATTGTTTTTGATGGGATAACATTGTCCACTGGGTTCTGTCATGCGCTACTCTCCTCCAATGATGTGGACAGTATATAGGAGGAGCTCAACGGAGCAGTGGTTAACGCGTCCGGTCTACTTTTGCTAAGGTTAGGCAACTTTCGCAAAAGCGGTCATTGGATGGGTGGGACACTGCATCATCTGCAGCTCGGAAGGCACGTAAAGCTGTTGGTCACCTCTGTATTAGCAGTCGTTAATAACCACCAATCCGCACTGGGCCCGCGTGGCGGCTTAAGGCCCGTTCTCCCTATCCATCCATAGGAAAGGCTCGTGCCCCAGCAGTGGGGACATAAAATGAGCTACTGATGATGATGATATAGGCTTATTACTATCTAACAATGAATAATTCTTTGACGTACCCAATGACGACAATTAAAAACTTATTTTTTATTGTGATCCATTTCACCTTTGTTAGACGTATTGATATGTTTTATTATGAAAGAGATAACGATTTCAATCAATTCGCTCGTTTTAATCTGAATTGTTATCGGCACAATGGCTCGCGCTCAATGTCGTTTTGTGTACGTTATGACGCTGAGATTGCAATTGTAAGCTATACTTATGACTAACAACTATTCAATTTTAGTACACACGACAGCACATCGACCTACAACTAACTACTTTGAATTTTATGTGTGTGGCATATGGTTGAACATGAATCGAGGAAATTTGACAGTTTTGGATAAGTCCGTAGGTTTACCCTTGAGACCCTACACGTGACCACGGGTGGTGCTAAATGAGTGACACTGTCTGAGTGGTAGAGCCACGCTGCGTTGCAGCACGAAATGGGCCCGGCGCCCGGCGTAATACCACCCTCTCACAGAATATCGGCGTGAAACAATGGCACTCGTTGCTGTGGCGTTTCGTCCGGTGAGTGGAAGTACCGGAGGCCCACCCCTCCCCCCTCCCAATTCCTACTCCCTCAAGATCCAACTCCTTCCTCAAGGACGGCAACGTATTTGCGATTACGTTGGTTTTGCGGGGGTGTCCATTGGGCGGCAGTGATTACTTTCCATCAGGTGACCTGCCTGCCCGTTTGCTTCCTTTTAACATTAAAAACAAAGTTGATGGGCAGACATCTGTATCTGTGCAACGCCCATAGCAGCTCTTAAGCTACTGTAGAAAGAGTAAATACTTTTCTGTAGATATTTCTTTAACCCTTTAACGGGCATAGCATGTTCAAATTTTTCATTGGTTTTCGACCTTATCTCAATTGCATAAAGTTCAAAATATGGTGGCAAAATGGTAATAAACTATAAATTATCATCGGCTTATAAACGTACCCCCTCGGTGGCCTAGTGGCAGAGCGGTCGGCCCAATGCCCGAAGGTCTCGGGTTCAATATGTATTTCGGACTTTTCGATGTGCCCGGGTTTGTGATCATCATTTCACGCATTAGGCAAGCGTGGTGATGAAGCCATTACCTATCATTGTAGCGATGACTTGATTTCAATGATGGAGGCCTTTACTTACTTTACTTTACTTTTTTACTTTATAAAAGTATTATATAGTTTTTTTTTAAATATAGATAGATAGATGGCACTATGCTGCTATAAAAGCATTAAAAAAATTAAAAAGTAGTGACAAAATTTAGTGATTACGTCAGCCTTCCCGATAGCATAGCGGTCAGTGCAGCCGCCCGGATTGCGGAAGACCCAGGTTCGATTCCTGGCTGGGTCCCGACCCTGCCTCCCGAGGCGTTTAATTTTTTCACTGTATTTAAAAGATAACATATTTAATGTAATATGTGTTACAACTATGTATTATTAGACAAACCTAATATAGGCTTTAAGATACTACTAACCAATATTTTTAATTATATTTTGTTTGATAAATAAATAAGTAAAAAATAAAAAATAAAAAAAAGACGATCAAATCTCGACCACTGAGTCGACCACTAGTAATGAATGAATAAATAGCATGGAGAGGTGGGGACGGAGGGCTATAACTCACTACACTGGCCCAATATGGGTCTAAAACTGCTATTTTATGACAGTACTGGTAACCGTGTCATAAAAAACCGTTCGAGGTATTCTAATTTGGTTACCCATCCGTTGCCCTAACAGTGCAATAGTCGCTTAGCTTATAATATTGCAAACAGCAAATAAGCTAGCCGCTGCGCTATCGAGGTTTTCCCAATGATACCTATATTTAGGTTTTCCTAAAGACTATTCCGCAAATGTCATTGAAGTAAGAAGGTTTCAACGTTAAGTGACGTTTGCGAGTTTTAATTACCATTCCAAAACGAGAGGCTGTATGGCATTGAAACAAAGTCTCTTGGTGTTTGACCAACGAGAAGAGTTAGAATTTTACCATACAAATCTCATTGAACGGTAAAAAATCTCGCACTAAACACATGCTAAAAACTATCTACTAATTTAAATACAGTTTCAGTCTATCGTCCACTTACCCTATGAGGCGCTTGCAAAAGTCGGTGCACTGCTGCAATTTGGTAGGACAGCGGTATTGTGGTGTTGAACGTATGGTACAGGGGCCTCGAGGGCTCTCTCACGTTGTACTCCGAGAAAGGGTCCAAATCGTTGATGTACTGCACGCGGCACACGAACGAGTCCGCCCCTACGTCGCGCATCGTGCCGTTCACCCTCTTATCACTCACTTTCACCAGCTCGATCATTTCTGTCCGAGTTTATATACTTTGATCACAGACAAAACACTATCACACTTTAAATTAAAAAGAAACGCTTTGAGTATTCGAAAATCGAACGCACACTTTTTTTATTTTTCAAACTTGGAGTCGGTTCTCTACAGATAAAGAAAATTTTTGAAATGTCAAATTAGTTACCAAACAACTGCACATATTTTAAATTGTTCAAAAATATTTTTTTTTAATATACATTTGTTTTTTTTTTCAATAAATCAGCGTATCGTTGGCTTCAGGCTAGTGTTGTGCTGATACACGGACGCTGGCCGACTGAGGCTGTCTACAGAAAGAAACACGTGGTCTTTGCTTCGTCAGAATCATAATGAACGGTGAATGCAGTAAGCTCACTGACACACCTAACGTAAAGTTGAATCTATTTTCGAGATTCTAAATTTAAACAAACCAAAATAGTTTGGTCAGTATGGCGAATTTAAGGTAAACAAAATGTGAATCACTCATGAAAATTGGGCTAGAGCCACCTAGCTGCTTCTATAGAATTGCGCGTAAATGTTTTTTTCTTTTTAAGTCCTTTGACATAATATGTCAAATTATCATACGTTAGCTGCACTAAGTATATTGGTTAATTGGTAGTCTATAAAAAATATTAATGTGCTATTAACCATTAATAAGGGTTCTTGGCGGGAAAGTGAAAAGTCATGTCTGAGGGTTTTTTTATTTTCTAAAATTTGTGTTATGTCGAATATTAATGTGAAATAATGGTGGATTATTAACCGTTAAGTGATCGTGAGTGTGCATGAGTGTTGGCAAATGAAACAAATCAGTGCGACGTCACTTTTCGAATTCTCTCAAGAAGTCCGCTTGAGGATTTAGTAAAGCTCCACGTCTTTACTGAGATACTTGAAGGGTTGGGGGGTATATCATTTGTCACTTCTCATTTCTATTATCATTAATCATCATCATACAGGAAATAAATATTGTTTATGTATAAAAATTACTTAATTTTTCATTGGCCAAATGCTTGTGCAAAGCCCCAAAAAAAAACCATTAATAAAAGTCCTGTCAACTCATTCGGAAAAGCAAATACGCTTTTTTTAGTTAGTGTTTATTGATTGAATCACGATTTGACACATATGCAATTAACAAACTTATTTAGACTGTCAAAGTTATTTAAACCAACGAATCTACAAAGCTATATGAGAGAGCTCAGCCGGCTCACAAAGTGCCTCTTCACGCCTCGTTTAAAGGACCCCATATCAAGGGAAGGAGGAAAACGAAGGAAAAAGAAAGAGGAAACGCTTGTGTTGTTGTGTGTGCGAACGAGGTTTTATCTAAGTAGGTATTTCAGCTACTGCGTTGCGTGCACTGTGGCAAGGCTGATTCTCGTTTGCGATAAGCACCCAAGATGTTATGATTAGATTTTTACTGCGTCCGAAAGGATGTGGTTGGTAAATTGAATGTTAACGATTTACGATTAACGGTGGTTAGAGTTCGCGTTGTTTTTAACGCTGACAATGTGCATGCGATTCGCGGATTTTTGAGAAGTATAAACTCAAAGAAGTTTTTACACGTCATCGTTAAATAAATTTTAAATATTTATTTTACTTTATTTTGCTATGACGTAAATGTTACATAAAATAGTATATATAATTTGTTATATACGTTAAAGACTATATGTTAAAGACACCAAGCAATTTTATTTTAGCAAACCCGCTTTAGTTTCAGATACGAAATTGAATTTTTCAGTGGTGGATTTAATCTTTGGCTATACAATTAGCCCTTTTCTTATATTATCTTGTATTCTTGTATTATCTAGTTTTCGATGCATTTCCTACTCTATTTTGTTTTGCTTGTTATCCTTTATTAATAAAATTTGAAAAAATTATATTATCCTAAGCCTTACATTAGTAAAAAATATTTTTTTATTATCTTAGTTTGTATAATATTGTGTTTTTTAAAAACTCTTAAAAACTATTGTTTTTTCTATACTTTTACAAACTCAGTACATTGTCATATTGTTTGGTATTATTTTATATATGTAAGTATATTTATCTTGTCATATTAAAATGTCATGAGTTGCCTCAGACTGTTGCAGTTGCGATATTAAATAATAGACGACTATCAGACATTGATGTTCATAAATTATTTGGGTCAGTCGAAACATTGCGAAATATATTCGTGCTTTCATTTATATTGAACTCATTTTGTATAAAATTAAATGACGTCAAACCATCTAATTAGCAATTAAAATGGCGTCGGAAAAAAACGAGATTGCCTGAAATGGTATACCTTGAAAATAGTAGCTTTGGAATTGGGATCAATGGCCATGCGATCTTTCGAAATTCAGACTATGTCTCGATTTTTAGTAGAAAAACAGTTGTTCTTCCACTAAAAATTGAGACATGGAGACTGATGGTTCGAGCCCCACTTATGGTAGTGGTTTTTTACTACTGTTGTAGAAATTTCGGTCAGTACATAATGCAAAAAAAAAATATTAAAATAATTTAAAATAATTGCAAAACTAAACATTTTGTTACATTTGGCACAATCTAAAACTGCCATGTTTTTCTATCATGTGTGCAAAAGAGGTAAGTTAATTTAAAAAAAATACATTTTACTGTTACCTACTTATTGATTACTGTCAAAAAGTTCGATCTCCTTTGTCTATGGTCGTCCCAGCCGGGAAATGGTTCCCAGGGGTCGTTGACTTGTGCGCACGCGCGGCCGTTCTGTTTCGACGATTCATCGCGCCCGTGATTGGGGACGCGGATAAAGAAAAAAAAAAGAAAAAGAAAAAAACTATCCGAACGACAGGAATGGGCATTATCGGGTAATTGATCATCGGGACACCTGCTACAGTAATTTTTACGGTGTTACGCAATCGATTTCGATCAATTCGATTGAACGCTTGTGGGATTTTAAAAATAAGACACTGTTTAATGTGTTCTAATTTTTTTTAGTATCTACTCTACCTTTAATGCCTACTCTTGAAAGAGTTAAGGCTTGAAACCGATAGTAAACAAGGACTAGGTTTAAAATAAGGTTGCTTTTATATTTTCTATTTTTTCTTTCGTTTGCTTATGTCAGTTTTAAACGGATTTGCCAACAGATCTGCCTTTACCTGTTTACTTAAACTTATTTAATTAGACCTAATTACCAACGATGAAGTGTCGAACGGAGTTACTTTTGATTGATTGTATCATTGATCACAGCTCCTCTTACTTAACAGCAGCTTATCTTACTTAACAGCAGCTTATCTTACTTAACAGCACTTTACTTATCATTTACATGTGAACCTACAGTATGATTTCGTAGGTACACACACTAGACGCGCCTAGAACGCTAACGACGCCCTATTTTGCTGCTGCTTATGGCTGCGATAACTACAACAGTTGATTCAAAGGTAAGACTATAGAGTCCATGATAACTATAAGTAGGCCTAGCAGGAGATAATGCTATCTTTAATCTCAACAAGCGAAGCCAACACAATTTGAATTTGGAACATCATTAAAAATTACGTTCTGATGGCTTTTTGTTTACAGAGTTGGCTAGTTTCTCCGTCAACGTAACGTTTTGCGTTTCATGTCCCATTCAAACGGTATAGCAACTAATCTTATGCTGAAACGTCCTATCTACTTCTACAATAAGTACTGTCAAGTCGATTCCTTAAATTTTGTCTCTGTCTATGAAGCAACGAGCAGGGGTCACGTGGCCACGACCCGCGCTTGAACTTGCCATCGAGTCGTGAGCTGACTTGCACGCCGCGTTTTGTTCGCCGAGTGTACAAGAATAATCTACCAAGTATATGACCGTATGTAACAAAGGGCTATTTCTTGGTTATCATTTAGATTTTAGACAGTCGGTGATTTAAACAAAATGTTTAAACGGTCGATCAGCTGACTGTTTTGCAACTCGATCGAAACGTGGGGTTTCAAAGTATGCCTATGATAGGTACACATGTATGAAAGAAGTTTGCGTTAATCAATGTTGAAAACCTTTTTTTAACAAAATGGAACACGAATTTTATAAAGTTGGTAGCACTATAGCATGCTCTAAGTGCTTTTTCATGTAGGAGAGTGTCCAGCAGTGAAAAGTTCGTAGGCTGATGATTATGATGACACTTGATAGCACTTGCCTAGTCCCAATTCTTCTCCTTATTACCTAATGCTAAAAACTATCAAAAACTGTAAGACATCTCTTACTCGATTCTGTACGAAATATTTAGTCATAGTCATAGATATTTATTGCAACACGTTGTACAAAGATCTTACAAAAGTAATATATATCCATAGAAGTGGAAAGGAAAAGACGAAAGAATTGAAGCAGTAAATAGTGGCAGCAGAACTTCCAAAGGTGCACTGACGTAATATCCGTCAAATAACTTTACCGTCTCACTTATTGATAAGAGAATATTATGTCAAACTTTAGCCAACTTTTATGATAAACAAATTCAGGAGTTTCACTCGAGTTCTTCCCGTAATAACACGTGTTGTGAGACTCCATTTTAATTTCTATCTACCGTACAATTGTACCCTTACCACTAATAGTAAAAAATACTTGAAATTGGCTAAATGCTAAACGCGAAGCCATTAATTAAAATAATTAATTCAACAAATTTTCAAAGTAAAAGTATAGTAGGAATATTTTAATGTATTTTATAAGTCATTTATTTGTGAGGAGGACCTGTTAATGGCTGTCCGTAGCTATTTAAATGTTTATTTATATATAGTAGCTGTTGGTCTTCCTAAAATCATAATAATAATTAGATAATTAGTAAATAGTGTAAGTTTTAAATAAGCTTGCACCTATGTAATTTTACAAGGCAATGTTTCTATTACCTACTTTTATGTGTTTGGCTTACCTTATTAACTAAATAAATAAATTAAAAAAGGGACAAGAACAAGAAGAAAAGAATTTCTAATGTAATATCTGTAAAACAATCGTTGGATGGTTTAAGATAGTATATTTAAATATTACAACTGACCCTACTTCCTGCTTGCAGAATCATTGTTTTCCATTTGACCGTGTGACTTATGACACGGTGTATTGATGTCGAGACAAACGTTTGAGCGATGCTAGTATTTTGTTTTTACCGTGCGAAGCCTAGTCGTACGTGGCGCGTAGAATGTCGGGTTCACGAACACAATGAACTAAAATCTCCTTTAAGCCCAGAAAGAAAGATAAAATATTAAATAAGAATAAAGAAAAAAAAAAGAAAAATAAAGAGCGTTGTATCAGGATATCATGTTCGTTATCTTAAGGTGAAGATACTGGTGGACTGCTTTGTTCACCAAAGCCAGTAGGAACAACTAATCTGTGCAAACAAAAACAGATTGTGTCTACTGCGATTTTTTTTTCTACAATCGATCTCGTCAACGAAAACTAGAATTTGTATAGCGTTGTAGCAGCGCGCTTTTTGGCTGCCTAGTGCGAGTTATATTTAGCATTTAATCATGTAAACAAAACACGGCAACAAAACTTTAACTCTCTTTGTTTTTGTCCAAAAGGCGCTGCTATAGTGCAAAACAATTTTCGTTTTTTTTTAAATGTTCGAACAGCAAATAAAACTCGCACTCATTACCCTGTTCTATCAACACACGGTATACAACCTTAACCTTAAAATGGTCCAATTTGACACATTAACGTCACCATTGCGTCTGACAGCTCCGGTAACATTGACAGCATGCACAGTTTTGACAACGGCCAGTGATCATTAGGCGGTATTCAGTTCTAAATTTAAACGGATTACGTAAATGCGCGTGGGCAGTCCACGGATCCGGCTACAGTTGTGCAATACGCGAAAACGTGGCTTGTTGAGGTACTGGCGGGCGCAAAAGTGTTTCAGTGTTACAGATGCGTGGGACAGCCGCGCACAGTCTGGCTGATGAATCGGTTGATGTGAACTGGATAACAACTGTTTATTCGTTATTGATGTGAGGTTATTTTAAATGAATATAGTACATGGTATTTTTATACTTATGGTGTTACTTGCTGTTATAAAAAACTAAATAAGTCGTAGTAAATGTAAATAAAGAAAATTTTACCTATTGATGAAAACTGAACATAAAAAGGTATTATTTTTTGTCCTTTTAACGAGTTATTTTTGTTTAAAGTATCGAATGAATATATTCATTGTCTTTATTTTTATAAAGTCATCTTTTGGAAATTATTTGACTTTGATTCATATGGACATAAATTATTAAATGCATAAATAAAGGTTATTGGCGATTTCTCCCATATAAAATGTTGTTTTAGCATTACGAGTATTAAGTTACCAGTCAATTCAAGTAATTAGTAAACATTAATCTGGTACTACAAGATTATCCTTAAGCCACTATTGTCATCTAGATATTCCATAAAAAGACTGATAATGGTTAATTGTAATTGTTTTGTCTTCTTTTGTCGGTTCGCCCACATTTAACACACAAAAGGAGTGTGCCACGGCCGTCTATTCAAATCCAAAACGTAATAAAACAGTATTTAATGGCGATAAAGACTTATCGCACACGGCACACCGCAAGGATAACATACAATGTTTAAAAACAATAATGACCAGACGACTTAAACAAAACAAAGGAAAGAATTGACGTTGGAAAAAGATCGTTTTTTGTTTTAACGTCAAACATTTTATAAAAAAGAAATGGCGTTGGAAAAAGATCGTGTTTTGTTTTTCCTTTTTTTGTCAAACTATTTTATAAAAATAAAAATATTGGCTATTAATACTCTAATAACAGTCCTGTTACCGCACGAAGCTATAAAAAAAACGGGCGAGCCTTACAGTAGTCGCATATGATGTGTAACATTTGACATCTCACCTTAGTAATAAGCCATTTTAACATTATATTCTGGAAAAAAATAAAAAAACCATCAAATAAATGCAGTAAATACTCATTAGAAGACATATCAAAATGACCTTTGATATCAAATGACACAATATGTCAGATAATAATTATATGTCATGTTCATAATATCGATTTTAATTTTACAAAATGGCGCGTGCTTGCGCGCTTCCCCAACTTCCTGTTACACTGTTACACATACTTCCGTCCCATTTCACGAAATCACTCCCACAAATTGCTTATATCGAAAGCGAGCGGAAAGATGTTACACATCAAAGAAAGAAACAATCCTGTTAATCCACCAAGAAGCTAACGCTTGTGAAAGGAGTACGTTCACGTCAGCAGTCGAACGAAGCTATAGGGGTTGAACCACGAATTCTCGCATTCAACTCGAGCCTCTATGCGTTCGGCTACTGTCGCTTTAAAATTATAATTACACTATAACGACATTATTTTTTATTATTGCACTCAAGAAAAGAGGCTGTTTGATCAGATGAGACACCGAACCAAAAAATAAGGAGACTGCTTAAGGTAGATACTTAATACATATCGCGCTAAAGTAACGCACACTAACTCCCGTACTTATAAACGAGTAAAAGCTCATACTGAAACAAAGTAATTGCGTATTCTTTAGTAAACCGATGAAGTTAGAAACGCCAAAAGCTAGAATTCTTAGCCAAGCAATAGTCACCAATATCTTTACTCAAGCAATCTAGTTAGGTTTCTCAAATAATTCTTAGTGACAAGCTTGTGACAAGCTAGAATTGAGGTTAAATTCCGTGTGACAGTTTGTATTGTCTAGAATAATATAAAATTGATGAATTTGATATTAACAATAATACCTCCTACGTAAAATGAAAATAGATTTTAATGACATTTCTAAGATCAAAGTAATTGCTAAGTAATGACTTGTTTATAATTATAAATACGGGTGTTATAGACCTTCACGGATATGGAATCTCGGACGATCACAAACCAGTCCGAGCGCATTTTTTTCCTTTTGTTGATGGCTTCGTGCGATTAGCACATTTAGCCAGTGTCAAAGTATTTTTTCTTACAAGTAATACAAAAATAAACAATATTTCCTTTCTTGATGATGATGAATGATAATAGAAAAGAGAAGTGAGAAATGATATATCCCCCAACCCTTCGAGTATCTCAGTAAAGATGTGGGACTTTACTAAGTCCTCGGGCGGACTTCTTGAGAGAATTTGAAAAGTGATGTTTCATTTGCCAACACTCATGCACACTCATGAACACTTAACGGTTAATAATCCACCATTATTTCACATTAATATTCAACATAAGACAAATTTTAGAAAATAAAACAAAACCGCAGACATGACTCTTCACTTTCCCGCCAAGAAGTCCCGAGCGCAATCGTTGCGAGATTCCGTGTCTGTGATAGGTTTTCTATTTGGGCGTTGCTCGAGTGCGTGTGCTTGAAGCATACCTTCTGCAGTCTTGTTATTTTGCGACCGAGCCCAGGATATCTAAGTTCGGTGGTTTAACAATTAGGCCATAGAGGCGGTTAAACAGTACCTATTATATTAGCCTAGTAAATTGTTTAAGACAGCTTGTGTTCATTCAAGAGGCAAACTAACAACACTTTGCCCGTTTATGACAACCGCAAATAGGTTACCTCTCATTTAAACGCCTGCATATTAATTTCATATCGATATTGTTATCCATAGTTGGCCTAAACGATATCGCTTTTCTTTGTAAGTCTCCTCTTTGTACCAATTCTAGAATCTGGTTTTTAGTAAATATATATCTGAATTATATGTAAGGACAATACAATTTTTTATTCTATTCTATTCAAAAATATCAGTGTGAATAGATAGATGGGTACGCATTTAATTTATTTTACAAGCTTTTATTTAGTTTCACCTGTCCCGATATTTGTTTGTTTGTAAATCTTGCAAGTTAAATTGATCATTTCCCGGTTACTCAGCTCAATCGGATCTGAAATTTTGCATGCCTGTGTAAATCAGATGACAATGCAAAATTATTATGACATGGAGCTGATCTGATGATGGAACCCGAAAGTGGCTATAGGAACTCGGTAGTTAAACGACACAACCCCATCGAGTTTGGGCTCATATGATTCGTCTTGACGAGTACTTTGGTGCTAGATGGTAACCAGGGTCTGATGATGGAGCAGGAAGATGATCATAGGAAATCGGTAATTAAACGACACAACCTTATCGAGTTTGGGCTCGTATGATTCGTCTTGACGAGTACTATGGTGCTAGATGGTAACCAGGGTCTGATGATGGAGTTGGAAGATGGCTATAGAAACTCGGTAGTTAAACAACACAAACCCATCAAGTTTGGGCTCGTATGATTCGTCTTGACGAGTGTTGCTAGATATGTCATATCGTTAACGTTGCGCCTCAGGGTACCAGGGCGAACTCTATTGTACTGAAGCCCTTATCTCCCTACAAAAATACTAAAAAGTTAAAAATAAAATTAAAAGAAAAAATATTTTTATAAACAAGCTTTTATTACTTGTTAATAAAAAAGAACTAAAAAGTTAAAAATAATTCAAACCTGATAATAAGAAAAACATTTTATAAATAAAAGCGTGTTACATTTAAATGGAACATTAAAGAACATTTAATACATTACACCTTCATTATTTGTCTTTTGTAATCACAATGTAACACGCTTTTATTTATATTTAAAAAAATCTTATTATCAGGTTTAAATTATTATTTTTTTACTTTATTACTTTTTGTAACTTTATTTTAAATAAAGAATTCAGATCAAGAGAGAAAAACAAAGGACAATAGCTAAGAGTGGTTACTAAATATTTTATAGCTAAAAGAGAAAAACAAAAGACAATAGCTAAAAGTGGTAGAAGGAAAAGGTTTGATGTGATTATTATATTAATATTGCAGGGCTAACTACCCACACTCAATAGACATCAACAACCCACTTAAAGGTTGCACTTCACTCTGGCATGTCGCTGTCAATTTATAAGCAGTAAAGCCACAGTATATTAAAGGGATGCGATACTATCGATAGACTGATTATTGAGGGAAGTACCTCTCACTGAACATTCTAAGCACTATTATGAGTGTGAAGTGTGACTCCTGCTTTAATACAAAATTTGTTAACATTTTTAATTAATTTATAGTACGCGTATTACGTACGTGATTCAATTTCACATGGTTACAAGAATCTTTTTGAAAACACTATATTTAAGTATGTGGTCGCTCTCTAGGAAAACCTTGAATGCTTAAATTATTACTGCTCAAAAACTTTAGAAATATTTGATGCGACTACGTGATGGAAATCACATGCGGCGCATATAAAAGATTTGGTCTATCAACATTTTAACTCAAAAACAATAGTTTGAAATTTGAATAGTTTCAGCAATAGTTAGGCAAGCTAAAACTAGTCCATCCATTTTTACCTAACAGCCCGATGCATGTTGCGTGCATTCCTGCATAATACAGGTCGACTTTTTTATCACCATTTAAACCTTCTGAGATGACTCCCGTAACAAAAACGAACAACTTTTACTATTGGACCAACTTCCTAACTCGAAAAAAAAATCAGCTGTTCCATACAAAACATCAATATTCATTCGACCAAAATGTATGGAACAGCTGATTTTTTTTCGAGTTAGGGAGTTGGTCCAATAGAACGAGTTGTTCGTTTGTATCACGGGAGTCATCACAGAAGGTTTGGATGGTGATAAAAAAGTCCACCTGTATAAAAGGTGTTATTAAGACACATATAAGGCTCCGGAATGTGGCATAATATAATGTTATATTATCTTCAATTTTTTTAAAGTTTTCATGTTCGAAAGTCGAGACTGCATAATAACAATATAGATGTATTATAACCTCAAGCAAGGTGCCTTGTGATTTATATGCCAATCGATCACTAGACAACGCGCGAATTTTTATGTCCAAAATTTTAACTCCATACTCGTCTCTCATTGGGGTACTTATAGCAATTTCGTAACCATGATCGTATCGCAAATAAAAATCGCATTACGCACCTAGGTCTCGGTCTCAGGTCTCAGGTCTCAGGTTCACGTTCAGGTTGCGCTCGGCTCAGTTAGAAGGTTCCGAGTTCAATTCCCAGGTAGGACAAAGTGTGTCAGATATTACGATACAAAGTTCTGTTTTGTGATCACAAAACCGCATTACCCAATTGTAGTGATACCTTGATTTCAATGATGGAAGCCTTTGCCCAGCAGTGGGACAATCATAGGCTATAACTTACTAACCCAGGTCTACGATTCCAATTGGTTGACAGTACGTCACAATTGCCAACGAAATTTCGTAATCACGAGATGCAGGGACACCTTTTGAATAACGATCGAGCGAACGGAATGTTGAATCGCACTTTCGTTCGATACGTGCTTGGAACGTACACAGTCGCATTAGGACAATTAGTAGGTGGTTATCTTGAAATGGCGGACGCAGGTGCGTATTTGTATGGGGAGTAGCTCTTCAGTTGTATTATGGTGCGGTGAAGTCATCGTCGAAAGACACTTGGTAACTTTTAGTACTTTCTATATTTATTTTTGTATTTAATTCAAATCAATTCAAATAATTTATTTCAGACCTTGACTTCCCTGAGGTCCTTCAGACCAAAAAGACCTTAGGTTTTTTTTTAAATAATAACAAAAATGAATAGACTTTGTCGTTCATCAAAATAGAATTAACAATTATTATACTTTGTACAGAGATAGCAATTGCAACGGGTCAGGAAGAACATGCATGTTAATAAAAAAGAGCAATGTTTTAAATCTTTAGTTTTATAAATCTTTTATTTAATCTTTGCGACATTTCTTTCATTATTTACTACAATGACTCACATGAATTGATCACCTCACACATCAAAGGGGTACATCTAACATTAAAAAAATATTTTTTACAAAAACACAAATGTTGAAAAAATTTCCACGAGCAGGATTTGAACCTGCACCCTTCTGACATTCCGTTACCGACCGTTCATTACATTTAATATTTGTAAAAATATTATGATCGGATGTTAATGACGGTAGTTGTTGACATTGAATGGGCGCCTTTGGCTTACAAAGTAAAAAGTGTTGAATAATTTCGGCGGGCTGGTTAGAACCACGATAGCTCAATTGGAAGAGCACCTGACCCGGAATGTCAGAAAGGTGCAGGTTCAAATCCTGCTCGTGGAAATTTTTTCAACATTTGTGTTTTTGTAATTTGTTCGCAACAAAATTTGCTTTAAAAATCATTTTGAACATTTTATAAAATATTTTTTATAAATTTAGCATACTATTTTAATTTTTTTTTTTGCTTGCAGGTACCTCGGTCGAAACGTCGGGTTTAAAAAGTATGCTTAACTTTTATGGTTAAGACCACTATTCTCAGACCCAAAGGTCCCGGGTTCAATTCCCAGCGGGGGGTCCATATTTGCGTGCTCGGTTTAGTGGGTGCTAAGGTTTTGTCCGCCTACTACCATCATATCTATTTCTTTAGATTAAATAGAATTCTTTAGATGGTAGTAGGCGGTAATTAACAATCATGTCAATCATGGCGACATATTTATGTCGCCATGATTGACATGATTGTTAGTAGTATTGTTGCCTTCCGGCAGTTAGAGATAAGATAGCCAGTTCCTCAGAAGTTGAGGATTCCGGGTGAAGTGCGCTTTTACCTTCGGTCTTATCATCACACTAGCGGCCGCCCGCAGTTTCACCCGCGTGGTTCTCGTTCCCGTGGGAATATCGGGATAAAAAGTGATTCTATGTGTTAATCCAGGTTATAAACTATCTGTATGCCGAATTTCATCCAAATCCATCCATCCGTTGCAGCGTGAAGAAGCAACAAACACACACATACACACAAACTTTCGCATTTAAAATGTGAGTGTGATAACATTATGTGAAATTAAGATTTTTTTTTAAATGTTTAACCGCGACTTAGTTTAAAGGGTGTACAAATAGCATCAAATCAAGAAAATCATCAACCCCATAAGGCAAGGATGTTCATTTCCTACAACGTGAGTCAGGAGTAAACTTCCACGCCAGTAGAACGCCTTAAACTATTATCAATGTTTTATGGAACCACGTGCATTATGATATAGGACTTGAGTGCTTTTAAAACTGACGTGATTTATGAGTGTGAAAATCTTTGGTAGGTTTTACTAACTTTTCTAATGAGTAGCGACCGTTCTGTACACAAAACCTTTGTACGGAAAGGTGCTATAACGCTGACAATAATTGCTCACGCTATGATATGAGTATCTTCACGATTAAATTAATGTTTTTTTATTATCATTTATTAGGACAACCAACAAAAAAAACATTGGTACAAGCAAAAGTTATAGAAACAAACATAAACTTAAAGCTAATAGTGTCATCTTAATTACAGGTTGCCACGACGTGCAATGTGGACTACAATTTACTTATGTTGAAAAGGAGGGTAAAAATTAAACGAATTACTAATATTGTCTGTATTGTGGCGCAGGCTGTAGCTGGAACCGGCCATTTCCGATGGCTTTTGTGACTGGACTAAGGACTTTGATTTGTCGCTTACTACAGCTTATAATGCTTCCTAACATTTATTTTATAAGCGTCGGCAATTTAAAAACACTGGCACGTATGATACTTATTTTATATTGGACCTACGAGTATATGTCCCTAATTTAACTGGTTGAGGAATAAAATTATGACAAATTATGTAATGTAAATAAATTTAATTTCTACCTATTGGTAAAAATATCACTGTGCTTTGTGTAAATCATTCTACCACTACATCATTGCGTTCCTAAACATTCGCGTATGTTATACCTAATTCAATAATCTGATGACTTGTGTTACAACACAATACGGTTCACTATTTAATTTTAAGTTGTTTACAGCAATCTTCAATTCCACAACAACTCTAATATAACAAAGACAGCCACTTCATAAACAATACAACAAAACGTATAATAGGCGTCTAGACCTCTAAACGCATTGAAAACAGAAATAGTAACGCCACAAAATAAAGAGAAAGCAGAAGGTAGAGTAAGGTAATAAGGAGACAACAAACCGCCTCCGTGGTCTAGTGTCTAAGACCATCGGTTTAGACCTAGAGGACCTGGGTTCAATTCCCAGCGGCGGGTACATGTTTGTGTACTCGGTTTGTTTGGTGGTAGGGCTTGTTTGTCCGCCTGGCTAGCTACTACCATCTTATCTAAATATGTCGCCATAACATCAATGTTTGTAGCTTTGTTGTGTTCCGGCAGCCAGAGATAAGATCACTAGTTAAGGATCCCGGGTGAAGTGCGCTTCCATCAATGGCCTTATCATAACTTAACATCAGGTGATATCAAGGCACTGTGCTTACCCGTTGATATTTTAAAAAAGTAAGCTTCATACAAACGCGCTCAAACAACGCGCACGTAAACAGCCTCTGACGGACACGAAATCTCGCAACAGCTGTCCGGGATGCCGTGTCCGGGTGAGGGTGTAACGTTGCTCGAGCACGGTATGTATTAATTATTTTATTTGAAATGTCTTCGTCCATATTTATTTGATGCCGCGCGGCCATACTAATTTTGTATGGGGAATTGAACGTGGTAATTTGAAAAATAATAATTTAAAAAACCGCTCGATAAATCGAAAATGTGAGACAGACGATTTGTAGTTAAGTTAATTGGTGATTGTTTAGACATAATTAGAGGTACAATAATTTAGATAAACTATAAGATATCGACAAAACACCGCCACTCGTTTTCATGATTTTGGCCCAACTTTAAATTATATTGTAGAAAAAGTTTGTCTAATTGTAAACACGTTCCCTTTGATACTGAATATATTTTTTTTATGTAATGCGATAGTTTTTTCATCATATATCAACTTAACCGTGACTACACTTTTGACTTTTTTTGGTCGGCGCACCCTTAAGCTGTCCTTCTGCAGTCTCCTTATTTTGTAGTATCGCTAAATGGTGGCGATACCCAATAATGGAATCGATACCAGATACGAATGGGCTCTGAAGCCACAAATGAACAATGGTGTCTGTATCAAACGCCGCTTGCGGTCATTCTGCGGCACTTGGACGTTCCAGATAGTTTTACAAACGTTTATTGCGCATTGATTTGTTATGCAGATTTATTGGCACTTTAATACCTTCACGGAGTGTTCAAGTGAAAATCGAGACTTGTAAATCTCTAATAGGTGAATCTACATTATTGTTGGGAATAACACTTATTTGGTAGATTTTATACTTTTTTATTTTAATTCGACAGATTTAATTGACATTTGCTTTTATTTTAATATTATGCAGATTTATTGGCACTTTAATACCTTCACGGAGTGTTCAAGTGAAAATCGAGACTTGTAAATCTCTAATAGGTGAATCTACATTATTGTTGGGAATAACACTTATTTGGTAGATTTTATACTTTTTTATTTTAATTCGACAGATTTAATTGACATTTGCTTTTATTTTAATATATTCTTCATCTTCTTACATTGCACTTGAACGCTGCGTTTCTTTTCTTAACCCCTTGAGCGTTGATCGACCACTAGGTGGCCGATAACAATTAAAATTCTATTGTGTCTGGAATTCGCGGGCTCGAGCTCTTAACCAATATTTTACTTTAAATTTTAATACAGTCCTCAACAGTTATGTTTGAGCTAGAATTGTGTTAAGAAATTGTTTTTAAGCGGACACTGAGAAAGCGATCTCATAAAAGAGGTTGCCGAAAACAGGATAAAGTGGAGTAAATTTAGAAGGTAAGAAAACAGACCCTAGGCCGGCAAAATCGCAACGCGCGTCAAAAGAAGAATTAAAATTGGTTTATATTTAAAAAACTTAAAATATCCGACGCTTCGTCTGAGTTGTGCCTCGAAACAAGTCTACCGTTGTCACAGGCTGACTTGTTTTTTGATTTGACCACAAACCAAGTTAATAGTAGATCTGTGGTTTTTTTCTGACGTGGAAAGCATTGTCCAATTACAAAATTCCGAAGTGTCCATTCCGCCAGATATTACGCGTTTACAGTATACGAGAGCTACTCGAAGTATGCTCGTAACGTCATCTTTTTGGTAATGTTCAAGTAGGTCTTGCACAAGGTACTATCGAAATCGTTACGTAGAGTTTGAGCAAAGCTTATGTCACAAAATCTATGAAGTGGCATCTGTACATTGTTAGTTCAATTTGGTTGCGCTGCTGTATCAATTTCTATACCATATTCCTTTTTTACGCTACAATTCGAATTTTTTCGTGCTAGGGCTTAACTGGTTTGCCAAAGATCTCATCGAAATCGTGGACCAGTCGCATGGCGGGTCGAAAGGCCCTAATATATTTCCCTGCTTTATATAAAATAAAACTAATTTAATTACCGTCACTCAAGCACTATCTTGAAATTGTCAGTAATCCTTACGATATGACAAAAGATGTGAATAAGAAGAAGGGTAGAAAATCATCTTCTTTTTTATGTGGTCAATAGTTCCGCTGGTCAGTCACCACTGAGGGTGCGTACAGACGCACACAAAGAGGATTGAGCGTCACAACGCCACGTGTATTGTGCGGGAATGCCAACTAACGAGATTGACCGTGACAGTACTATGGTGTTTGGGACAAGGCTTATGCTTTTAAGAATAAATTACCGCTACTATCACATTAATTTAACTATATGTTACAAACTAAAGATATCTTGCTCTGTGGGTACTATGAACTAAATGTAAATCCATAAAAATATTAGGGGATATTAACTATTTAAAAGTGATAATAAATTTACGTTTATGATGACAACATGTTTCGTCAACTACATAGAATTGTAGTATGTAAAGTAAAACGTGTATATGTATTTTTTTATTAAATACTAGCGACCGCCCGCAGTTTCACCCGCGTGGTTCCCGTTCCCGTGGAAATATCGGGATAAAAAGTGATTCTATGTGTTAATCCAGGTTATAAACTATCTGTATGCCGAATTTCATCCAAAATAGCTTGTTACCTGCAAGGAATGTAGCATTCTATCAGAGAAAGAATTTTTGGAATAGACCAGTAGCTCCAGAGATTACTATCCGCAAACATACAAACCAACAAACAAACTAACTAACTAACTAACAAACAATCAATCAAATTCACAAACTTTACCTCTTTATTAATAGTATAGATAGATAAATCGCCTGTCGCTTATCTTTAGACCACACGAACACCTTTAGCAAGGTCGTAGGTCAGCTGTTAAGTCGGACTTACTCTATGGTATTGGTTTAAAACGACACGTCTACGTGTCCGTTACAGTATTGTTAATTACACTAGTATTATGAATACTACGAGTATTTTTATTATTATGAGCATGGCCTCAAGTCTGCTAATTCAATAATGTCTCGGTAGTGTGTCGATAGCCTGAGTTTGACATTAGGACTTTGGGAAAATTATCAAGATCAGGCTATTGACACACGGCTGTTGACGTTTTGTAATAGCAATATTGTGGCTCAGATCGACTCAATTCGTGATGTATTCATCGCTAACTGATTGTATCAACATTCAGCTCAAGTCAAGGTCAAATGAGACGTTAAATACGATTTTGTGATATTTTGTTGTTAAACAACTTTTAGCTTGACTTAACTATTTTGGAGCGTCAAAGTAATTTATTTTATGTTCTATTGCGTGAAACTATAGTATTTGTACTCCTAAAACAAGTAGAAAGTGATTTAAAGAATTTTTAGCTTTAGGAGTGGACTATTAAGCAGTGGACTAATAAACTGGCCGATTATGATGATGATAGGGTGTAAGGGGTCCCAACTCACAACCTGCACCATTTGGGGCCCAAGCCAACCTCTCCTGCGCGTGGTACACCCTGCCGACCGACCGTAAATAAACGTTTTAATTGAAATTTATTGCTCTTTGTAACGTTTGTATAATGACTAGAAAAAAACGGACATTATTATGTATGCCTACGATACCAAAACTAAAGCTTAGCATTTTTTTATGTCTCCAGTTTGACACCAAATACGCTAATTCTTTAATTTTATTTGCGGAGCTAATAGCATTATTCACATTTTTCACTTGACATCTAACAACTTATGAGTTAATAACAAGCATTTAAATTATTTTTTAAAGAACTAAGCTAAACTTCAGAAGTCACCTTAAACCGCACCTATGAATACTCAGTTACTTCGAATTAGGTCAGTTGTATTGTATAGTTCAATGTCAGTCATTAGCTACTACGTGTATTATTTGTATATCGATTTCTGATGGCAGCATTAAATCTCATGATATGTTGATGAACAAAAGTTATAGCTGGACTTGGTTGTCATCTCATTATATAAATCTATAAACAACCCACTGGTTAAAGTCTCCGTAAACTGACAAGTTGGTAAGTTTATAAGACTTCAACTGACAACAACTAGAATGAATGTGCATTGAATGCACGAAATATGTTTAGAAAAAAGTGTTGAAAAAAATCATGACATGCCGGGTCGGGTGCACTAAAACCACAGAGTAAATATGCCCCCGGAATACTCATGTGCTAAAACTATGCTATCGTGGCTATGTCCAACCCGCCGAATTTAATCAACACTTTCTACTCTTACTTTGTAAGCCAAAGGAACCAACTTTTTTTTCAACGCTTATGTTTTATTTTAATTTGTTTTGTTGTTTATTAAACTTTTGTATTACCTAAGCCAAAGGTGTCTCAACAAAATTGTATGATTTTTCTTGACTCAGTCATCATACTCGTAACCCACTAACCAGCCCCAATTAGGGTTGGTAAGTCTTATAACGACCAGGATATTTGCGCATGAAACGCACGAAATATGTTGTTTATCAAAACTGTTGTATTACCTAAGAAAAATATATTTCTATAAAATTAGTAGAAACCACCCGGGATCCTAGAGCTAGCAGCTACTTGGGCCAGCGTATAAGCATTGCTATCCAACGTGGCAATGCTGCTTGCTTACTGGGCACTCTACCTGATGGGGATGATTTGGGGCAATTTTTTTATTTATAATTAGTAGTAGATAAAGTTTATAATTGTTTATAAGTTTAATTTTAAGTAGTTTTTTTATTATATTGTTATTGTTTTTGTTTATAAATAAATTCTTAAAGTTAGAAAAAGTCCAACCAACATTTATTAAACAGTCAAATGATGTAAAAATACGCTATAACCACATTATTTAACTTATTTTACTGTTCTGTGGCTATAACGATAGTCGGTGTCACAGTCCCGTAGTGCGACACGTTTTACAAGAACCTGGGTGCTTTTTCTCCGGTTCTAGGAAGATGCAGGTATGTCGCGAATCATGCGAGTGTCGCTAGAATACCATAGAGATTGGTGATGTTTTTTATTATCACAATCTCATTGTCTTTTTCTTAATTGTGCGATTAAACAGCCTCGTATAAAGATTTCAAAGAGGCATGACACGTATGACCTCACCTTCCTACATGGATACGCAATACGGGATATTGTAAATGATTTTAAACATTACCTTATGTTACGTTAAGCGAATTTTGTTTGCGCGAATTATGGCACAATTTTTCTGGTTGAGATCCAAGCTTAATTTGGCTTATCGAACTAATTTAAAAAAAATATGTTGATGTTTGTATGTGCACCCTGAGGAGAGTACCCTCTTTACAAGGAATGGACGGGCAAAATGGATGGGAAAAAGACGGATCTCAAGCCATCTCCATGGTAGAGAAGGGCTTTTAGTGGGTAGGCCTCCCCTCCCCTCTCGCGCTTTTCTTGCATGTATAAGGGAAGAGGAGCAGACTCCCTCATGACCCTAGATGTATGCTTAAAAAAGTTTGCTAAACCTCGCCTCTCTTCGCTCTCCGCTTATACTCCTATGTCCAAGTAAACAACTTTTTTTAAACAAAAGACGACGCTTTTGCATTCATCATAATTAAAAAACGATTTGATACCGATTTACGTTGAGGCTACAATAATTGCTCATATTATTATGAATCTTACCAACATTCCGGGAGAAATCGACAATGTTGGATGCAATAGCGAATGTCAGGCAATTATCGGTAAGGCAACTTTTAAGATGGATGACTAAACATCTTTGCTTTGCTTTACTAAGATTGCACGTCATGCATGTACTGAATAGTACTCTTACTTACTGTACTTACTACTTTATATGTAACGTTGATGTGGCACAAATATAGTTGTTAAGTTTATTTGTTACTAACAATCTAGGAAACAGAGTAGGTAAGGTTTGTTTTTATAATAAATTTTATTAATGATTTTGGAGGCTATTTTACATTGAGCCGCTATCTAGGAAAGTAGAAGAGAAAGAAAAAGCCTGCCGAAGAAGAGATATCGGACAATAAAACTAATGCTACAATTATAACCGGAAAAAAAAACAAAAACAAGTAAGTACCTAAGTCAAGATGTGCTGTCGACTGGCTGCGGTGCGACCTTTTTTACTAAGTCGTAAGTTGCTTTAATAGATTTTGTCTATTGAGGTCTTTGGTGACAGCCACTGATTGTTTGCTTTGTGATTTGTCATCGGGTCTGTCATTTAAATCTAATAATAATTTCATTGTGATTTTTTAATACATTTCCTCAAATGTGTGCGTGTTTCTTTCATTTTTACACACCATCCATCTTTACAGTCCACCGCTCGTTAACAAGATGTATAAAGCAGTTTGACAAGAGTTACCCATGTAACTTCACTGTATAGGTGATTCCAGAACAACGATCCATACTTTTAAAACGAAGTGTCAATTTTGTCTCAACAGTGTCACTTCCTGTAAGTCGATGCTTTTGTAAGTAGCCTCCAAGTTGTCAACTGGAGGCACATCATAACTTTTTAGAGCAACACTATTAGAACCTTATCATAGTTTTTAACAAAGCTGGCACGAATGGTTTGCTTATAAACAAAGAAAACCATTAGAAAGTTTTGAAAATGGAATTGTCAATCAATTATGGTATGACAATGAAACAATAACAGTTGAAGTGCAGCTAGCCGGTGGCCTTTGATTATGACGTGTTTGATTACTGATTATATCAAAGCTTTGTTAATATTTTTTGCATTTCTTTCCAGCCAGCTTATAAAACATACTACAAAGGTTGTATAATTATGAAATAAGTGGCCAGTATGATAAATAACATCGGTCACGTTAGCATAGTAATAATAAAAAATATTAGAATGGTACAAATGAGTTACTGACAAAGTTAAGATAATAATGGGTATAATTTAAACGCTCACCAGAAATATTTATTAGACCCTAAGCCTAAGTACCAAATAAATTAAATGACTCCAAAAAAAAATGCCTTTATAAAAAGGGTCCTAAAATATACTATATTATGGTCCAAAATAAATAGACACACATCACAATAATTGCATAACAAATATTATTATTGCTTCCCAAAATGGATAAATGCTCACCAAATTTTTACACTATTATTCAAATGATTGAGGATACTAGCTGCCCTACTCCTGTAGGTCACGTGATAGATTAGAAATTTAAAGCAATCGCGAAGCACAGCGTAACGATTGTCTTCAATTTCGAGGTTATTTTTTTATTATACAACAGAAAGCAAAAATTACCAAATTGAAACTCGAGGTATAAAATATTGGTGTATTTGGTGACAAAATAACATATTTGGTCTGAAATGCAGTTAATTGCATTAATTAGTTATTCATATATTGTATAAATTGTATCCTTTTTATAATATTTTAGGAAACACAATTTGGTGACCATTTATCCGTTTTGGTAAGCGTTTCGAATTTTATTGGTAGTAAAATTGATACATTTTTGGTAGGTGTTTAAACACAAGCCGATAATAATTGTGAATATTAACATCGATGTATCTAAAAGTCTGTAAAAATTGGCAAACCAAAATATATAATACTGAACCTAAAGCAAAAGGTAATACATTTTAAATTAGGTATTATTTTCACATTTTAGTATACCATCCTTTACTCTGATCGCCTCATTTTATCGCACTGCCTATCTACAATGCAAATACAATATTTCTCTACAATAAAACCAATTATGCTACAATATCTTGTTACTTGTACAATTCAATTCCAATTCTTACAAATGTTCCGTTTATGCTTCCCACAAAAGAGCACACACAAACGTCTTCAACGTGTTGCATCTTGCATCAAGTTACGAGTAGGTATATGTTTCAGTTCAACCGAACTTCAACGCAAACATCAAATACACACAATATATTGCAAGTTTCGTTATTATCGAGGCTATTGAAATTAAAAAACATCCTGAGAAGATAGTTGGAATCTACCACCAGCCTGGGATCCCATCATACAAAATATTAAATCCCAACCCCTAACACCATGCTGCCAGACCAAAAGATACTGTAAGCTATTTCTGCGTAAAACGGAACGCACCTGATTAAATTTAAATGAGAGTATACAAGCTTCTAACTAATTATGAGACGACCAACACCTCAGTCTCCCTGTGACCACGGACCCTGCAAAAGGTTCGGGCAAAAACGTCAGGATAAACATTAAAAAGTAACGTGTAAAATAAACGCGAGTAGATCCGTAAAAGTTGTTTCATTTCAATGTGTAGTGTTCGCGTAAACTTTAGAAAACAATTTCTCTTCCTCATTTTAAAACGGGTAAGCGCTTCTCATCTGATCTGACTGTAAAAATGACAGTAGGTAAGGCTGAGGGTGAAAATTTTCCTTACCCAAATTACTAGATGACGGCCTGACTAACTTGTATCCAAATATCGAAGCACAACAAAGCAACTAAAGTCGTTTTTAGATAAGATAGCAGCGCTAACAAGCGCACTTACATAGGTCACCCACCGCTAATCAAAACTCGCACCTCGCTGGAAATTGAACCCGGGGCCTCTAGGTCTAAAGCCGGTATTCAAACATGCTTAATGTGCGTATATAACTACCTTTAATACTTATTTATCCGGTTTTAAAGTTCCCGTGCGTGTTTAACGTACAGCCAAATCTAATCAGTTAACTAGAAGCAATTGCTTCATACAAAGTCACTGAAACGTGGCGGATAAGTAATCTCGGACGCAACACTCTTTATCTTTACATTATAACTGGAGTGCAAACGCTCGCTAATTTACATAAATATGTAATTCGTAGTGCAATATTGTTTGCTAGATGCGGTAATCGCGATTGCTCAATTGCAAACGAATAGAAAAATTCACAATGCAAATTGAGATATTATATATGAAGATTTTTGTAGTACTCGTATTAGTCATTATCACGTCATTAGCCTTTAAACGTCCTACTGCTAGACACAGGCCTTTCCACTTGAACAATAAAAATTTAGGAGATCAGCCTTACCGTAAGGTCTTAAAGCAGTATTATGGAAGTTGTGAAAGCGAGACGCCCGATCTTAAATTCAATATTATAAGGATTTGTGTGTATAGTTTTTAAATTTTTCCTTTAACGTTATCCATTTTGTCTGTCATTGTCATTCCGTTTTAATTTTTGTTGAATGCATATTCCGTTTTAATAATAGAGGAAGGGATTCGGAGTACACAGCCTGTAATATTTATTTTTTCAATCAATTTTCTATTTTTCATATATAAGGCTGCTACTTTTGTTTTTATATATTGTACATTTTATGTGTTACCTTATCACCTATCAGCATCACCTAAACCGGCTCCGACGGTAGATTAGCGCTAACCTCAAGGCTAGCATTTTGCTGAGTCGGAACCGTTTTGGGACTCTCCTATGCTTTTTTCCATCTTTATCTGTATGTTTGAACTATTCTGCCCTAAATCAATTTATTTTCATTTCATCTTCTAAATGCCACTACTCAGACACAGAATACACAAAACATGCACACTAGTTTAGACCCAAGACACTAGAACTCGTAGAACAAGGGTACGATGACCCGGTTCACACGTGCTCTATACCAGGTACAAAAATGTACCTGGGCGCTTCTCACCACCCGCTTTTACAGCGTCCTCGGGTTCTTCCGCTCCCGATTCAATCCAAACCCCTCGGAGAATCTAGTAGGGCACGGGGACACGAACTAGTGCGTGATGCCGTTCCCTCTAGAAAACCTCCGAAAGTGCTTCGTTTCACACGGCTTGAAGAACCCTTTAAGTCTCTCGCCGCCCCTAAAAAAGCCCAACAAAGCTTAAAATGCACAGAGGCCACTACCAAACTATCTCAAAAAAAGAGACACGTGTAACAGCGTATATTGTACACGCGTCGCGTTCTCATAACTACTGTAACACTGCTATAAGAGCTCATAGTACGACCTCAAGACCTAAACACGCCAGCCCAATGCGGATTGGTGGGTTTACCAGATACCATCTTATGACAACAAATGGGACAAAACACCTGCGTTCGTAAACATACAAAAACGGCTGACAACATGAGGTCGCAAATACGTACCGCCCGCGACGATTGAGTCCGCTTAGAAATGAACAGAAAAAAAAAAAATTTTTTTTTTGTGGTTTTTGTTATCATAATGCATCTACTAAATTACGAATATTTATGTTATTATTGTATTTGAGTGGTCTCCAAGCATATAATTTAAGTAAATTCGTTGTGATTTCAACAACAGCATTTTTTTATAGATAATTATTTTAGAAAACAATTATTATCGAGTCAAAATTATACAATCGTGTATTTGAGCTAGCAAATTGAAGATAAACACGTGAATTTACCTATATCATCATTTCGTTAGTTATATTATGTCTTTAACTATTCGGCGAAAGTTGTTGCCTTTTTTCAGTGTGACGCCTTAACGTACATATTGAAGCACAGAGAAGCTCGATATATATATATTTGGACACCCATCTGGGCTCATTATTACTATAATTTTACTTAAAACAACTGTTATGGCTACCTTTAAACAGAGCTATTCATTCTCTGATCAGCATTACATTCAACCGCTATGTTCTATTACAACAAGGCTAGATATGATTGATCGGTCCTTTATAGGTGAGTTGCTTGTGATCCAAGTTAATTGCATTTTGATTAATTAACTACGGTATTGCTTAATATCTACGCCTCTACGTAGCAAGAAGACACATGAGCCAATAAAAATCAAATCACGACTGGTTGCAGAAGGCCTTTGAAACTGCAACGATGTTTTCTGTGACCGCCCTGGGTCTGTAACTCTTTTATAACTTTTCAGTAAAGTTATTAACACCATTCGATTGAGTAAATAAAAACAACAATTTTTAGGTCAATTTTTTTTTTCTCAAACATTCTTGGAAATTTTTATTTTGTCAACCTTTCTTGATATAAATCGAAATTGCTGTACTGGCCAAATACACGCGAGCAGGCCAGCAATGTTTGTATAAAAACCCATATCTGGCATGTTATTTGAAATGGAACGATTTTTTTACTTCGAAACATAGCAATAACCTGGTATTTTTTTAAGCTTTGAGTTCTGGCTGTTAATAAAAAGCTGCGATGCAAAACGTTATTCCACTCCATTGACTGGTGTAGTTGATAGATGTTCTACTCGAACATTTAAGTGTCTTTTATTTAGTTTTAAGTTTCGCGCATTATTATGAGAAAGGCTCTGCTCAAGTGATTTTAAACTCTTACGAGACGGGCAGAACGTATAGTTATTCGAAATTCGAATGTCAAAGTCAAGCAAAGAACTGGCAAACTTTTATTCTTTTTTTAAATTTGGGTAATAAGACACAATAGAATTACCTATGCGTACAGACCAAAACTCAATGATGTGAGTCACTTCGACTACTAACCTTTTTCGTCATTCTCAAAGTGGCCAGGTACAAGCTGTTACTGTGGGCATTTCCCGTGACCAACATCGACTTCTATTGTTTAAAAAATAAGCGAGTGGCGTTATATATAGAATGCCAGAGATAATAACACGGAATCCTGGTGAGCGAAACAAGCGGTTAGTACTTGAGTTTTACTGCTACACCTAATTGTTACTGATATTAGGTTGTTTTTCGTTCGGCAGTTATTTTATGACGACAGTATTTTACAGATCACTTATTTAAATAACTATTGGGCGTAGGGACCACAGTAGAAAGAAACCATCGCGGCGTTTTAATTTGTAGGTTGTCTCCTTGGGACCATGCAACTTGCAAAGGGTTAGAAACGTCAGAATAAAATAACCTTATCATCACAAGCTCATTTTACGTCCCCACTGCTGGGGCACGAGCCTTTGCTATGGATGGGTAGGGAAAACGGGTCATTTATTTACTTATTTATAATAACTTATACATATGTAGTTATAAAGTTATAAACCACCACATGTGCTCAGTTTGGATTGGTGGTTTTTAACGTCTGTTTGGAATGCTTAGGAAACGTGGCTCTTGCAAAGTTTGTTACTTTTTTATTAGGACAAGGACAAACCAATAACGGAGACAGACGACCGAATTAAAAAATCATAAGAGCCCAGTGTTTTGTCACAGCTAACAATAAAACTTAACATGCAATCAAAGGTTTTAAGAATACCATGAAAACGAATTACTTTATAATTAAGACAAGAAAAGTTAATATAATCTGAAAATTAAAAACTTTTTTTAAGATATTATGTTCAAAATTTTTATACTATTATTGTGTTTTTTTAAGTACAATATTAGAATACATGTAAGATAAGTTATTACACTTATCGTTCACATTTTTCCCCTTTTTCACCGCAAATATGAAAGTTGCTAAATCGCAACATTTATGCGCAAATCGAGCTGTTTCAACGAATTAAATAGTTTGTTTAACGACTGTGAAACGTTTAAAATTCTTTTGGCCGATTACGTAAGATAGCATCTCTAAACTCTGATAGAAGACATACATTTAGTACTATTGAAAGTAAGACTTAAACGATCAGCTTCATCTTTGAACTATATAACAATGTGTTTTGATAATTATGTAACAATTGCTTATGGAATTAACAATAGCATAAATTAAGTACAAATAAACCCGATAAAAAAAACTAATTTCTCACAAAAATGCAATTAAAATAATATGTAATTTTTATTCTGCTAAATCGACGGATTTAGGGGAATGAAAACTACATTTTGTTAAGTATTTTAATTGAATTTTTATGCGCCATAGATTTCCGAAAAGTACCGACTGATTCCATTAATTTAAACTTATATCTGTTTCAAAAACCATTACTATAACACAATTATTGCTATATCAGTTTATGTTATTACTACAATAAGAAAGCAAATAAGTAGCCGTTTATTCCATTTATCGGCGACGAGGAAGTTATTGTGACAGGCACGTCTAGCAATAGGTATTAGTTAGATCGATCCGTTTGCAAGTAAGTAGGTCACTAAGAACTCTTCAATATAATTTACATGCCACTTCTCACGATGTTGTATACAAATTTATACAAAATTCATTGGAAATATAACACTGCAATGGCGTGCACTTGGAGAGGCCTATGTTCAGCAGTGGACTAGTACAGGCTGATGATGATGATGATAATGATGAATGGACCGAAATCTGTTAAATGAAGCCTACGTCTACACGTAACATAATAAACATATACCCTGAAAAGCTCTAGCTGCCGGAACACAACAATGATACAAACATTGATATTATAAGCCCTACCACCAACCAAACCGTGTACACAGTCATGTACACCCGCTGGGTATCGAACCCGGGACCTCTGGGGCTGAGACCGGTGGTCTATCCACTATACCGCAGAAGCGGTTAAGTAAGCAAGAACATGGTATAACATACCGTTAAATGTCTATTGTCTAAAAATAGTCCTAGTTTAGAAGCTAGAACAATGATGTTAGTAGTATCAAAGTATGCTTAGACTTCAATTGTGAAATGACTTATGAAAAATAGGTATTTATCATAATTTTCATATACGGCCAATATATACGGTATTAGAATATATTAGGAAAGAACGATTGTACGCGTGACTATTTAAAAAAAAAAATATTTTTATAAAATTCAAAAAGTACATCTACGAAAAAGTTTCTTAATGTTATGTAAATACAGTGTGATGTGCTAGACATTATTATAATTAAGTACTTAAGTATGTTTGAAATTTCAAACATTTGATGTTATTTAAGCTCATTATAAGTGAACTCTGTTTTATGAGTAATAAAGTTTCTTTAAACCGAAAGAATGACTGTACGCGTGACAATTTTTAATTGTTATATTATTTTAGATGCAAACATACTCGTTGCTTTGAAATGCAAAACGTACAATTTAATATATTATGCATACGCTTTGTTCATAAACTAAAAAACGTTAACGTCATTTTAAAAACATTGTCATTGTGGAATATTCTACTGTAGATTTTAACTTGTGTAACAACAGTTGAAAACATATATTATACATACTAAACTTCCTTTAATAGGCTTCCAAATTAGCTATATTATAATCATTTGCTTATGCAATATATGAAACTACATCATAGATGGAAAACTAGCGCAGCGGTTGTTGAGCTCGCAAAGTTAAGCAACTATTACAATGCGTGCTTATCGGATGGGTGACCAACTTTGACATCGATGTGCTTCGAAAGGCCGCAATTGGCCTCGGTTGTTGTCTTAAGATGGTGGTAGTAAAACCTATTAACTAGCATACAGCCAGCATTGTGGGTTATCGACCAAAAGTGCTATTGTGGTATTGTTTATTTGGGAAGGACTAAGCTTAGCAGAGGGACAGTTGGATAATGGTCACATATATGCAGTTGTTCGCGCCAGAAACCCGACGGTCTCATTCAACTAAAAGATACGCCGCACAAGCCCACGACGGCGGAGCTAGTGTGTTGATTGGACTGCGCGAACTTCTGAATGCGTGACGTCGCGTCGTTCAGCACAAGCCGATTCGATCAGTCGATACAGCAGTATAGAATTGACCACAGATCTAACAACAAAGCAGATTCGGTCTACTAAAGATATGCGATTTGACCAGTAAAACCCACCAACTTACCCATATTGTGTATCTGGGAAGCCTGATGCACAATATGGGTTGACTAGGCTAGACCAAGGGACTAGGCAGAGGGACGGTCGGCTAATGGTGCCATAATTATAGTAGTAAAGATGTTGACATAAATTCAAATTTATCAACCACAGACCTAAAAACAACATCAACAACGACCACAAGATAATGCAGAGTCAATCGACAAGAGATATACGTATTGACCCTACATAATATGTAAGTTGAGTTAAACTTCATTCCCTATGTCTGGCACGATTGCTTCCGGTCATTGAACCCTGACCGAAGATCGCTAATGGTTATAGTTATTAGTCCTCAACACGCGTGAATAATACGCTACATTCGGTAGACGTTGGATTTCGAATATATACTATACTATATCTATATATATATACTACTCTCTATATTAATACTAGTTATTATAAAGTGTGTGACTTTGTTTGTTTGTTTGTTTGCGGAGGGTAATCTCTGGAACTGCTGGTACGATTCCCAATATCCTTACACTGATAGAACGCTACATTCCTTGCTGGTAACATAAGCTATATTGTATTTTGATTAAAAAAAGATTTTTTTAAATCTCATAGCAACGTGGACGATGATGCGGATAAAATGCAAGTACTATGTATACCTACATAAAACCATACAACCATTTAATTAGATTAGGGGACAAAGTCGAACCCGCTGGCGCGTTTAAGTAAATTTCAAATTAAAAATTGAAAGATTTTATAAATTTTTACGAATAGGTACACCATGTTCTTATAACTCGAGTTTTCGTAAACGAACACGAATGGGCGACGTTAACGAAACTGAAACGTAGAAATCTAATATTAAAAATAACTATATACTTTGATTACAAAATTAGATTTGTTCGAAAATGTAACAAAAGAAAAAGTACACTATCAACTGTGATGTATGCCAAAAAGAAAGTGCTACTAATGACCATTAAGACTTACCTATATTAGAATTGGTACAGCTGTATAGCAAGAAACGGCTACAATACCGACAGTCTACTATTTAAACTTTTAATTAATTTTTTTAAATTTAATTTAAAAAAAAAAGCATAAGTAGCCAAAAAGGTTGGTGCGCTGGATTAGGTATCAACAATTTATAACTACTAGTGGTCGCCCAGAGGTCGAAATTCGACCGTAATTTTATTAAGGCTGCACGGATTGTATCCTAAGCAGTGAAACATTTAAAAAGATAGAATATGAGTTTGGATTGGCATTGACAGATGTCGGCTGCATTAAAGACAAACAATACGTGTGTCAAATACATATGCGTGTGTGTCAAATTCATGGTAGTGTGTATAGTGTTGTTTTTGTTGATTTAATGTATTTTTTATGAATAATTTAAAAAAAATATTAACATTCGGATAACCTTCTCTATATAAACCATAAGTGTGCGAAATTTCATACTCCTCCGTCTCGCGCATATTTCGTAAAACGGGTACAAAGTTTTTGCTTCACGTATTAATATATAGATGTTTGAATAATTCGAGTACGTCTCGATTATAAACATTTACAACCTTCAATAACTCTTTGTAAACTAGAAAGTATACAATGAACTGTTTTGTTAACTTGTAGAACGCGTATTGATCAATCAATGTACAATAGAAGCAAAACTAATAACAAACAACAACGTTGAATATTCTAAAAAGAGCATTTGTTATTTATCATTCATGATTATTTTAATAGTTTGTTTAAATCATTATTTACTTATTTATTATACAGCAGGTAAACACTTGTAAGAGGAGCTCGATGGCGCAGTGGATAACGCGCCCGGTCTGCGAGTGCTGAGGTTAAGCAACTTTCGCAAAGGTCGGTCATCGGATGGGTGACCAAAAATGTATCATCTCGAGCTCCTCCGTGCTTCAGAAGGCAGGTAAATCCGTTGGTCCCGGCTGCATTAGCAGTCGGTAACAACCACCAATCCGCACTAAAGGTTCGTGCCCCTGCAGTGGGGACATAAAATGAGCTGATGATGATGATGAGGTAAGCACTTGACCTTCGTCTTACATAATAGTAAGTGACGATAAGGCCGTTAATTAAAATGCAATTTAACCAAAAACCTTACAGCTGAGATTTTTCTGTTTTTGCATCGTGGTTCCACCAATTTTGTCCAACCTACCGACCTCATGGTCCCACTAGCTAGCCTAATAGGGCTTGTGGTCAAAAGAAAAATTGCTTGGTCACCCACTTGTTAGATCGCCGTCATATCAAAAATGTACGAGTATATCGAAACTGAAACTCACCTTTTAAAGAAGGCTATATGTGGAATATGAACGTAAAAACTTTTTTGCCCTTTGAAGTCCCAACTGGAGTTCGTCATCTTATAGGTGCTATTTTCAATATCGCACCAAATATGGTATTGTGTCAAAGTAAAAGTCAACATTTCTTTATTTAAATAAACTAGATAGAACTCTTGATTCGATCAAATAAAAGTTTTACATAGTAACGACTCATTTCAGACGTCTTTAAGCTGTTTAGTATATCGCAAGAAACTAAGCAACACATATTAAAGTGAATGCAAAACAACAATTTCAAAAACACAAAAATAATGTATTCTTTTATTCTCAATGACCGCCTAGATCCATTTATTTGTTTCTGCCATTTCATTAGTGGCGAACTGGTTGCGAAACTACTTTTAATTCGCAAAACTTTCTACGTCTTTGTTAATGCATTAGAAAATCGCATTGTAATTGCTAAATGGCAAACGTGACGTTTAAGCTCGATCCTTGAGCTGCGATCTGGGAGATAAAACTCCTTAGTCTTGCCGGTATAAATAAATAGATACTAGTGTTCAATAATACGCCTAAGTTCCTTTTACAGATGTTGTGAAAAGGTTTATAGGGTGTACATACAGAAAGAACACGTATAACTTTGGATTTTGTGATGTATTTAAGTATACATCACAAAATCTAAAGTTAGTATACCTTTATACTCAAGAACTTAAGCAAAATTATATGCCTTATAGCAAAAACAACAAATAATCTATACTAATATTATAAAGAAGAAACCTTTGTATTTTTGTATGTATGAATGAATGAATGTATGTATGTATGTATGTATGTATGTATGTATGTATGTATGTATGAATGTATGTTTGCAACGAATAAACTCAAAAACTGTTAGACCGATTTAAAAAATTCTTTCACCATTAGAATGCTACATTAGCGTTGAGTAACATAGGCTATATTAAAAAATATACATTAAATAAAATACTAAAAACGACAATTAAATTTTCCAATACAAAATGATTTGTTTGTTTTGTTGTCATGGAAACCATTGATATATATTTAACTTAATGATGGAAACTGTCAAAGCGGTACGAAGTCCGCCGGGTCATCTAGTATATTATAATAACGAAATACGAAATCCTTTATATGACCCTTACATCGCCAACCTAAACAGAATAAAATTCATAAAAGCATCAAACGATCTAAATTTGTATAATCTCCTCGACGCCATGTTTAAAGAGTTATTGTTTTGAATTTAAAAGCCTTTTTTTTGTTAAAAATATTAAACATGATTCAAAATGTTCTGTCTTCGCGTCGTTTCTCCAATTTGTATCTAACTTCGTAAATATTTTGATGTTTTTGTTGTTATAACAACAAAAAGTAAAGGAAAGGAGTCGAGGAAAAAGTGTACTGAACGTCAACAATCGCTCGCAGGACTGGCATGGCTGCCCTCGAGATATTTGTCCCGGTCACCTGCTCTTTCGTCTCATTTTTGTTGTCTTATCGCCTTTTAACATTCCTTGTGATCACGCTTATTTTATTTTTATTTTTATTTATATATTTTTTAACATTACGTTCGAATTTCTTTTTTTTTTTCTTCTCATTCTATGTAGGGTAGTGTCACCCAGTGTTCAACAGCAAGCAGTAATAAATAAATTAAATAAATTTTTATTCAGATCTTTTACAGGGTACAATACAATTCAGCCACAATGGTTTGAAGTGCAGTGAAAGACATTTTTTATATATGATTTTAGTCCTTAGCAAACATAGAATACAGATCACTTGCTTTCTTAAATCAGATACTATTTGTTAAGAAAAAATGTGGAGCCTTTTTATTAAAAGGCACTTTACCAACTTGGCCAAACTGTCTGCAAATGCAATGCTCACTATTGTTTTATTACTAAACACTCGACGTAAACAAACTTCACTCTCAAAAACAAACTTGTTTAAAAACCCTTATTTAAAAACAAAAGCAAAACGTATTTTGTAAATAAATAATTCTTCGCCAGTGCAAAGTCTGATTTATTTACTCAATTTGATTAGTCACTACCAACGACCACTTCTGCAAGGACCTTAAAAGTTACCTCTTTACTTTGTTTTATTTAATTATTAATTACTAATTTAGCTGTACTTGCGGTAAGTATAAGTCGTCTTATTATACAAATTCTTCTCGTACTTCTTTAAAGCATATGAGACCATAACGAAGATATTTGTATCATTTTAACACAAGAAGGGGAAAGCAATTTAACAGACTGAACATGTTTGAATAATTAATTGGTTTTCAATCTTATCTCAATCATATAAAGTTCAAAATGTAGTGGTCACCTTACGTGGTAGCAATTGAAGATAAGGCCGAAGGTGGAAGTGCAGCTTACCCGCAATCCTCAACTACTGAGGAAATGGCTATCTCATCTCTAAATTCCAAAACAGAACTTTACTACTGATATTGTTTTATCGCGACAGAATTTGATAAGATGGTGGTAGCCTGGTAAGATTTAAAACAATCCATAGAAAAAGCCCTAGATAACAACAGATAATTAGAATTTCATTTTTGATTCAATGAATTAATTTTGCCTCTTATATAATTTACTTAGACATTGTTGTTTTCTTTGTTTAAATATTTTGTATTCCCTGCTATTCCTTTAAGTCGTGAAAAAATCGTAAAAAGATATACTGAGTAACTTCGACTATGCTTCAACTGAGGACACACTTCAAGTAGGAATCCTAAAACTAGTTTAAAGTGAGAACCGTACAGCCGATTGTCAGTTGATAAATAAGTATAAAAAAGTATTATAAAAAATATATGTTCCTCGCCATGTATAGAAATTGTTCTATTTCTGTATAATGATGCGAGATGCCGATCACCCGACCGGTCGCCGATGCGAAACGACAGGTTGCTTCTGGGGAGAGCTTTATATGACGTTTCGGTTGTATAAAAGTAAGGATATAGCCGTTATTCAAATTGATCGATGTCCATAATCGCTATAGATTTGATGATTAAACGAATTTACTTGAAGTTACGTTCTATCATAATTATACGAAGGCTTCGTCTGAAGAGATTAGAATACTTGTAGTACACGAACCGTGTGCTACTTCCGCCATTTAATCACTATAGTTGAGAAATACAAATAAAATATTTAAAAAAAACATTTTTAAAACAACTTACTGTTTGTACTTCTCATCTGGCAACATCTTTGCCACCATTTTGATTTAGTTCAGAGCAAGTAGGTATAGGCAGATATAGGGAGGTAGGTTTTTTTTTACTTATTTCTTTATTTGGGTTTGTTAAACAAGTGGGAGGGTGGGAGCTAATCTCTTCAGACGTAGCCTTCGTATAATTATGATAGAACGTCAATTCAGCCAAGTTCGTTTAATCATCAATTATACTTTGCTTCGTCTTCGAGATTAGAATAGTTGTAGATCTTTAGAATTTGAAATTAGTAATTTTTAAATAATACAAAGAAATATGTTTATAATATATCTTTATAGAATCAATTAATACATAACATACAACAACAAGAGAAAAGAAAACTCACTCATATAAGTACTACCATACAATTAATAATAACATATTTATATTATGATCAAGAATGGACATTGCAAAATCATTATTGCTATCTCGCATCAAAGATCTTTGATAATATTGAGCAAATACGCAGGATGAATCTGACCATCCAGCAGTTTTACGTATAAGGTCAAGGCTAACACCATGTCTATGGGCAAAAGATGTGGATGCATGTCTTGTCGAGTGAGCAGAGAAAATATTGGTGTCAATGCCACTCTTACTTAAAACTTCTTTTACCCAACGACTGATAGATTGGGAACAGACTGGTTTATGTGGGCTTTTAAAACTAATTAATAACTGATCCTTTTTTCTTATATAATTTGTTTTATTAATATAAACCAGCGATGCATTTGCAGGGCATCTGAGGTTTTTCTCTGAAAAACGGCAAATTTAGGCAGGGTTGACATGAACCAGGACGTGAAGACTTTATTAGATTTGGTACTTTAATCATAATATTTTCATTGTTGATTTCAATGTTTGACACTTTGATTTTACTTAAAGTCTGCACTCTATGTGCGGTAACAAGTGCTAACAATGTTACAACTTCTTTGCTTAATATTTCCAAACTGATATGTTCATTTGAGTACCAATTTTCTAAAAAACTTAAAACAGTAGATGGATTCCAGGTAACATTATATTTAGGCAATGGCGGACAAAGGCGGTAGAAACCTTTAAATAATCTTGTTAATAATCTTTAATCCTATTCTAGTACTTACAATTAAAGATAATGCCGATCTATAGCTATTTTATGTACTGTATTGAGCACCAGTATGAAAAATTTCAGTTAGGAATGAAATAGCATGCGGGACTGATGCCTCATAAACGTCATTATTGTGATGTTTACAATATACGAACCATTTTTTTAAAGCAACACCATATTATTTGATTGAGTTGTCCGATAATGAAGCACACATGATTCCTAATGCACTGTGAAGAATGCCCCTTCTTAATTTCGCGGCTAACTTAGTGTTGCAGTTGTCTGTTGGGGACAGATATCAAAGTTTATGAATTTGGCCCAAGAGTAATCATATCGCGACATAATAATTTAAATATAGAGAACCATGGTTGACTGGGCCATGGCAGAACAACTACTATGCCTTCAGCATTATCCGTAATAATTTTATGGACCATTTTTAAAATAACAGAAACTGGAGGTTGCTTTTGCATAAAAATTTAATCCGTGCCAATTTAGAGTAAATGAGTTGACTGCAAGAGTGCCTGGGTCGCTATGCCAAGAAACGTATGTAATACATTTTTTATTTAATCTGGTAGCAAATAATGACTTATTTGCTAAACCTGACGGTTTCCCAAAATGCTTAACGACTTTTCTAAAGGCTTAATTGGTTAGTTCCCACTCAATGTCAGGATGCGATCGTCGCGATTCTGTATCTGCCACTTCGTTGTCTTGGGAGCTAATGTAGGAAGCGTAAACAAAAATATTTCTTTCCTCGCACCATTTCCACATTCAATTTCCCATTAGCTTTATCCTTGCCACATGCTGCCCCCCACCCTGTTTTGCTGGCATCAGAAAAAAATTATTTTATTAAAATCGTGTCTAATTGGATTATTGGAGTAATCAACGTGTCAACCACCAATCGAAATCACTATTACGATATTCAGGAACTGTCATGATACTGTTATAATCTTCTGTTTTTTTTACAACATTCAATGTTTTTGGTATACACCCAACCATATTGGATACCAGGGCAGGATGAGGCAAGGAGCCCTGCTAATCGGGCAAACTGCCGTATTGTGCATCTCTTGTAAACTGTAGGTTGTAGGTAGGTTGGTCGTTATATATTTATTAAGTGATTTTAGATTTAAATAAATGTTTGCCATTTGTTTTAGGTACTAAGAAAATACTTGAAATATATTGTGTATTACAGAACGCACATTCTGATATTGCACCGAAATTTAATAATTCATTTATAGCAATTTGATATTCATTAATTTCATCCATGGAACAGTTTTTAGAGGAAGGTGTATAAACCTGAGTAGGGTTTGTATGAAATGGTATTTTATAGCCGTCTTTGATCCATGATAAAATAAAGCAATCATTTGTTATGAGTCGCCATCTGTCATGAAACAAGGCAAATCTACCAACAGTACAGCTTACTTCGCCTAGCAGCGTATCTGCATGCGCCCGCGCAAGCGCTGCTGCGCTGGCGTTGGCGGAGGCGCTTTATGCGCATACGTCGGCGGCGGGTGCGGCGGTGGTGGCGGTGGAGGGCTTGGTACTTATCTGCGTGGCTGTTGCATTGCAGCTGCTGGTCTCCTCCCTACTCCCGATTGCCTCGCCGGTGGGAGGGGAGGTCTCACATTTAAAGACCGGGATTGATTAAATCTTGGTTGAGAAGAAGGCGCTGTCTTAGCTTGCGGGATGGTCTTCATTTCCGCTCCAGATTTGCTTATCGCTTTTGCTGCTTTTAATGTATCAGCTAATTTTTCTCCAAATAAGTAGCTGTTTATCTCAGTAGCATAAAGATGGTCTTTAATGTCTTTTCTTATAGTAGAAGTGACAAAACTTCTGCGCGACATTAATTCGATATACTGAGAAACACACAGAAGTATACCTGCATCTAATAAGGGTTTTATGATCTCAGTGTCTATGTTTTGACTAGAGAAATTTTTTGCCAATGCATGGCTAAAACAACTTATGTCTACTGCTTGCTGGTTTTGTTTTGTCTCGATAGCTTTGTCTTTTTCGACTAATGCTTCGGACAAAGCGGCTTTTATTTCAAGATTCAATTGAGGAGAGCCAATTTTTAAATAATTTTCTGGTAAGTAATGTGTGTCAAGAAGGTCTTTTTTCACATCTTTTGACAGGCCATAACTGAAATATGTTCCTAACGAACTGCTAGTTCACTCTGTATTAGTGAACTATACTTTTTATTTATTGAAGGAGTTTCGCCTAAAAGCTCGAGTATATTTTTATCTAAGGCAGACTCACCTTCGTTTAGCTCTACAAAAGTCGAAGGTATATCAGACTCAAGTATTTGCGAGCTGGAGTTCTGCATATCAGTTGGTTGGTTGGTCAGTTTTTTTGATTTTACGCATAATGTAATCATCACTGTCTTTATTTTTCGGTAGCATGTTTGTTCAAGTAAAAACACTGGTTAAAGTTGATATTCACGGTATTATCTGTTGAACGGCCGGGCACTAGAACGCGAATGAAAATGGCGGCAAAGATGTTGCCAGATGAGAAGTACAAACAGTAAGTTGATTTAAAAATGTTTTATTTTTAATATTTTATTTGTATTTCTTAACTATAGTCATTGAATGGCCACACGGTTCGTGTACTACAAGTATTCTAATCTCGAAGACGAAGCAAATTAATTAATTTCGATGTTATTAAAAACTTGGAGTGTTATCGAACTACTTAAACAAGTTTTTTTTTTTAATCTGCATAGATTTTTGACTTAATGTTAAGTTGAAATTTATACTACTATACCAACGTTAGGTCTAGAGATAACTTTTTTACGTTAATACAGTTACTAACAGAGTCGGCCATTTTTCTCAGAAAAAGATTAAAAAGGCAATAATCTGAAGGCAGAGCTGCTCTTTGTTTTGGCACAAAATTCTTTGTTGTTCGGTGAACATTGTTGTTGGTATACAAAATTATCAGTTTTGTATATCACCGAGGCATGAAATCTATCGCACTGTATGAGACCTACTCGTAGTTGGTAAAAGAAAACATTTGGACATTTAAAAATATAAGAATGATGAACTTCTACAATCATAACAAAAAAACAAAATTTTAATGTTTGCAAGTCATAAGTAACAACTACTTCTTTCCACTTTACTTCAAAATTGATTGAATAAATTTTCCATTAAAAAATATTAACAACATGTCTCGCGATCAAGTTTTAAAACTCAAAGCGTTTTTTGATGCGCTACGCTTTGAGTCGTGATACTTGATCTGCGAATAAAGCTCAATAAATTGTTGTAAGTTACGCCCGATGATTATCAAGATCTAATTCGTTGGACGGATATCATGCCGAAATGATTGATAACAAAAACAAGAGTGCTTACAAAAAAGTAACCGAGCATTCGATACATACATAAAACCGGTGCAGGTTGCATCGGTCCTTTCACTTATTTGGAGAACTGCAATGACTATCAACTCTTTATTTTTTATTATTTATCGAAATGGATAAATACTTGTTACAAATAACCTTCTTTCGTTATATCTAGCATGAAATAAAAAAGCAAACTGACATTGACATTGAATCGTCATCATCGTCACTCGTTTGTTTATTTAAAAGATCGTCTTCACGATTAAATTGAATACCGAACGGTTGACCGAAGTTTGCGCGATAAGAATTTTTACACGTCGCAACAGGTTGTGCAGTCCTATAAATAAGCTGAAAAGTCCAGCATAAACAATAGGAAATATTTTTACCATAGACAGAAGAAGAACAATAAAAAAACACGTAGAACCGGCTCCAAGTTCTAAAGTAGTTTGAAAAAGTGCGGGTGAGTAAACTTGTACTGCACCTCTTTGGGATCGAAACACTAACTAGCACAAGATCACTGCATTGTTCGGAGTTTTTTTGCAGCGCAACACCTTGCAACTACCGACCGTCTTCATCGGACACACAAACATCACTAAAGAAGTCACTCGCTCGCAAGTTGTCTCAGGTAAAATTTTCATGTCTGCGCTACCCGGCCAAGTTCGGTATCCACTTATGGCTTTTACTTGTCGAACAACTCGACTGCAATTGTTAGCCGCTTCCATCGGTGGGTTAATCATCGGAACGACATTGTAGCACATCGCTTGTAAAGGTAGAAAGAGATGAAACGTGAATGACTTTAAGCCTTTTCAAAGAATAACAGTGGGAGATGTGCTGTGCACTTTATTATTACTTTTCGTTTTGAATTTGGTTTTATAATAATATTTTGGCGATAGAAAGAAAATGGTTTCCTAATAGTTAATAGTAATAATGGTGGTACTCTAGGATTAGGTTTTTATAATGTTTTATTGTTTTTATATTAAAATATTGTAAAAATCTAGTTTTAAGAAAGAAAATAAATAAAAGAGATAATAATAATAATATTGATATTTTAATAATTAATAATATTTGCTAACTGTTAATAAAATTTGTTTGTTGTTTTATATTTTAAGATGTCCGTTTTTATATCAAATGTAGAAAAGAACATACATTTATAAAAAAAAATATCTATAAAAGAGCTACACGACGAAAAATAAATGTTAATAAAGTTATCAAATTATTTTATAGTAACATTCCGTCAGCTTATAATATTACATCGAAAAATCGTTTGCTAAATTCGGAATATAAGGTTATAGAGTAAGCATTGCTCTTTTATTTTAAAGGGTTTAAATTAAACGTAGTTTTGAGCTGATGATGGCTCTACCTGTTCTTATTATATGATATATGCCCTGCGGTTTCACCCGCGTTAATTAGCGACTGTTCCACTCCTATTAGTCATAGCGTGATGTAATATAGCTTATAGCCTTCCTCAATAAATGGACTATTCAACACAAAAAAAATTTTTCAATTCGAACCAGTAGTTCCTGAGATTAGCGCGTTCAAACAAACAAACAAACAAACAAACAAACTCTTCAGCTTTATAATATTAGTATAGATTTTACATCAGATTAAACTTACGTTAAAATTTCACAATGAAAACAGGGATAAAATTATAATTTTCCCAAATTAAAGAAACACGGCATAAACAAGACTAAAACCCTACGGACATTCTCGTCTGCGGCTCTTTGCGCGTGACGTCACCTTTCTAAAATGCCAGCGGCATATCGCCTTCTCGCTCCCCCCCTGTATTCCCATAGGGGAGCGTACCAAGGATGCGACACTGCGGTTCACTGGTCGCGCCCGCGCAGCCTGAAGCCTTATAGGCCACAAAAAGCTCGGTACTAACCAGTAAAATACACAACAGAGCTTCTTCGAGTAAAAATATCAATGCGGGCAGTAGTGTAATGAACTACCATCCTTGGTTTGCTTTGCGTATGCTTGTAAAGTTTTACCGTTCCCTTTGAAAGTATTGATGGCACATAAGGAATGTTCGAAAATTGTAGGTTTTCATAACTTGATACAGCAAAAATACACTTTTGTCGTCTAGATTATTTTGTAATGGATTTTTTTGTAGGGAAAGGTTATTTTTAGTTCATTTTGTATAAATATCTAAGCAAGTTACAATTTCCATTTAAAAGCTTTATCCCTCAATCCCCCTACTATCTTTTAAATTGTGAAATTCAGAACTTCTATTAGTGTTTCATATAGTCGTTTTAATAGTCGTGGTTTTTTTTTATACAAACTTAATCTTGTTAATTAAATTTCTTCTAAATAGTATAAACTATCTTTAAAATGTTACCCAAAGAGATACAAATTGATGTTCTTGTTTAGGATTTGTTAGGACAAATAAGTTTTGAAAATGGCGCGAAATAGCTGACTATCGGTCCTAGTTGCAAAACAAAACACTATCGACTCTTATTTTATTCTTCTTAAGACTTATCGTGTAGCTATTGGTCAGTCGTGTGGACCTCTTTGTAAGTGGCTCACTCATTTTGAATGGAACATTGTAGCAAGCAGCTTGGTCTCACACATACTTTTTTTTTATTAACCTGACTTCGTCCGTTGTCCAGTTTTTGCCGGCACAGCTGACGTTATTACTGATGCAATTTATTTTAGTAGCACACATAAATATTTGCTTAAACTCCGGGCAGGTCTGTTTAATTAACTGTAAATGGTTTGTTTCAATACTTACTTGATCGCCGTCTCGGTAGTTGGCGACTTCGTTCCTGAAAGATAATTTTTATAATTTGTTAAACAAACTGCATTGATGATTGATGATTGACTCGATGGTCAGAAAGGTGGCCAGAAAGGTCTAATCTGATCTACTAATTATTTTTTAGGATTTTTTGATCTGTTTAATAAAATATATTCTTGAAAGATTACAAGCAGAGATACAAAATCGTGCTTTTTCATTTTATGAATTACTCATTAATAGAAAAAAAAGGAAAAATTTCCTGTTATTATTAGTAATTTTCAGAATAATTAATGTACTCGTATTGTCCTAAATCGTAGGAATATGTTAGATATACATTAAACTATAATGGTAAATGGCGTTAAAAACGTTTTGAGCGAAGTTTTAGATTTTTCGTAACTCTATGGTGTTAACGCCTCGATGGCCGACTCGCAAAGCGCTCGGTCTGATGCCCGAAGGTCCTATTGGTTCAATTCCCAGGTCGGGCAAAGTGTGTTTAGGATTGTTCGATGCCTATCCCGGGTTTGTGATCAACAACGCGCATTTGGCAAGCCATTACCCATCAATTGTAGTGATGGCTTGATTTCATGATTGAGGCTTTTGCCCAGCAGTGGGACAGTTATAGGCTATTTACTTTACCTTACTATGGTGTCGGTACACTAGTAAGGGCTTTCAACAACAACAACAACTGGTAACTAAATAGTGGAATAATTTTAAAACGTAATTATGTAAGACATATGAAAATAGCTCAGCGAAGCGAAACCACGCGTAATTTTTTTATCAAGCTTGGCTAACACATTGTCGGCTATTCTGTATGCATTTGCTTAGGAGACTGCCATTAGGAGGTCAATGTCAGAATACTAAAAGGGTGTTATTTAAACGGTTAGCAAAGTATTCGTATTTTTGTCAGCAAAAAAATTAAATCTAGCTAAAACAGCTAGTTGGGCAGCGACTTATGGTCAGCAAATATTTCTAAATCAGTCTGCAACTTATATCATTCTGAACAGCAGTCTTATGCCGCTCCTCCCTTCCGTGACTGGCCCTCGCTACGCTGCGCTTCGCTCGGAATTTTTTTTTAACTTAACTTAACCGACAGTAAGGATTTCTCATGCTGACCGATTGTATAATTCTGCTGACCAAATAATAATTTTGCCCTACAACTATTTATTTGTTGTGGGTTTTGATTTATTAATTGTGGGAAACATTTATTATTTATTATTTTGTAATACAAATAAATTATTTCCGATAAAAAATACTCTGCAAATGAGGCAGCGCTCGGTAGCAGCAGCCGTTAACTTTAAATTAAAGTCCATCGTCAATAACCGGTCGGTCGGCGCGTTTTAAAATTCGTTTCGAAATATGTTTGTTTTCATTTGATATTGCTTACACAAATTTATTGAGAGCTAATAAAAATATGAATATTGCTTTAAAAACAAAATGAAATGGAGTGTTTACAGGCAAAAGAGTTATAAGTTTCAAATAACATTTTTGGTATTTTTTATTATAAGAACCAGACTACAAAGGCGGAGAAAATTTCTGGGTACAATCGATTAAAACACAAAATAATGATAATGTTATTACCTGCCCCGAATCTTCATGATGACAGGCCTCTGCGCCGTGCTGTCATGGATCCTAACTTGCGTTGGATCAATTTCTTCACACTCGTCGTCATCAAACGGCAGTTGACCAGTTCTTCGAGCCAGTATGGAGTCCATAAAAGGACTGTAAATTTGTCCAGATGTTCCTAATATATCGTCAATATCAGTATAACGTGAAATATATCTTTCTGTACACTTTAAATACAAGTTTCTCCTTCTGCATTGACGGTTATTTTCATATGGGGATGTACGCCCCCTATAGTCTTCATTTTCTCTTGGTGTTTCAAGACCCTCAGGGCTCCGTCTGTCACCTAAAGGCTCGTCATCTGGTAAATGCAGAGGAAATGGTGGTACGTGAGACGGAGGAACATAAACTTGAACTTCTTCTGAGTCAGAAGAATCACTATCTTCTTGGGGCGGAGGAGTTGGAAGTTTTTCTATGCCTTCAGGAATGTTTTTATCACTAGAAAGCCACCAAGGTCTTTCTCCAGACTCGACATGTCGAATTCTTCTTAACGGAAAGTTCTTTTGGTCTGAATTTGATTTACTCAGTACCTCAGGTTTATTACTGTGGGACGAGTTTTCGTTACTGGTAGCCCACCAATCCTTTTGTTCACCAGATGCTATGTGACGCACCTTGAAAAAGTTGTACTTCTCGCTTTTCTCACTATCACTGGATGACTTTCTAGGAGGAGTCAATCTTTCTACACCTTCAGGTATATTGGCACTACTGTCTAACCACCATGGCTTTTCTTCGTCAGCAAATTTAAATTTATTTATTTTGTGAGAATCTGAATTATCATTATGGTCAATATGGTTTGACTGAACATCTTTTGATAGTTTGTGAGAATCTGAATTGTCATTATGGTTAACATGATTTGACTGAATATCATTTTTATCCTCACTACTAGATTCTTGCCACCACGCTTTTTCACCTGAATCCACGTGTCTTATTAATCTTGGTATATTCTTTTCAGAATCAGACAGCCGACTTTCTTTGACTTTTTTTTCAGACTCTGAATCTAACCACCATGCTCTTTCACCAGATTCAATATGTCTGATACTTTTTAATTTCACTATGTTATCGTCATTAGAAGCTACTATATTTTTGCTTTTACTTGATCTGTCACTTTCAGTAAGAAAATTGGAAACATCTTTACCAGTCGATTCAGAAGTAGAGTTTTCAGGATAACGACTAATATCATTTGATTCTTGATGTCTTATTTTAAATAAATTAGCAACAGGTGCAAGTGCCCTAATTAAGAATGATTTTGCTTCTTCAGTGCCAGTTTCATTTTTTTGATGCAATAAAGGTGACGATTGTTTGGCTGACTTATCAGTGGGCAATGATGTGTCATCAGCAGAAGTTCGTGAAGCATCATTTACTTTTGACCGCGATACTGGTTCGTCTTCGCTTACTGATGATTGTGTCGATAAAGTAATACTTGATTCTGGGCTATTGCTTTCTCGTGATTTGGAATGTTTCAACTTTGCATCACCATTTTGTATATTGGTTTGTAGTGATGAAGTCTTTTTGATACTTTTAGACTGAGAGGCGGGATCTAGGATTTTTTCACCGTCACCTACTTGATCCGAATCAGTCGAACTGACCGATTTACTTCTTTTCTTCACAACCTTTTTCTTGGAGGAAGAAGAATCTGAAGACGAATCTGTACATGATTTTTTTATTTTTGTTTTCTTCGGTTTGGTAGTTCCATCGGCTTTAGGTGCTTGTGGTGGTAATTGACTATTAGTAATTGTTATTTCTGGCGAGACTAACTCCGTTGAGGCTGCTGTGGTAGGGCTTTTAGCTCTTTTTAGTTTTAGATTAACATTTATGACAATTTCTGGTATTTCATCTACTTTATTTTGATCGTACACAGCTACAACTTCATGGTTTGATTCTGATGCACTATTGCTGATGGTTATTTTATTTTTACTACAATTACTATTTTCTGAATATGGACTAATGCTATTATTTTCTCTTGATGGAGGTTCCGTACTGTGACTTCGACTTGTTCTATCACTATAAGTGTTACCGGATGAATTTTCTCTAAGGTTAGAATATTGTGTAGAATATCGGCCAGCGTATCCCGTATAACTATTGGGAGAACAGTACGAAAAATTTGTGACGCTTGCCCTCGTATTACTACCATATCTGCTTGTTCGACTAGTATCATCTAATCTATCAGATTGTATCTCTTTGTCAATCATTTCAGGCCGTTTCTTTGTTCGCGTATAAGATTTTTCTACTGTTTTGGCCATATCTGCCCGTCTACTTCTAACATAAGCAGATGATCCTGGTGGAGTGGGTGACGTATGCCGTGTGATAACCATAACTGTTATAGTACTGAATTCATCAGTTTCTTCTGGTTCTTCTAGTCCATTTTCAATAGTTTTTTTTACTGGTACCTTTTCAGACTCTACTACTTCTTCCACTATTGCTGTCGGTGATAAAGATTTTTCAATTTCATTCTTTATTGTAATGGTTTCGTTGTGGTTCACCGGAGAAACAGATGTTCGCTTTACAGTAGGAGGACTTCTTAAATAATTTGACGATAGTCGATTCGCTATTGCATACCTATTAACTGTGACTTCGGGTTTAGTCTCCGTCCTAGAGGCGGGTCGTGTGTAACTAGAAGTTCGTGGATATAATTTGTAGCTCGACAGGCTGTTGTAGCCTGAAGACTTGTCAGTCTTGCTTGGAATGTTTTTATCGCGATCCACAGGACTAGGATCTCGACTTTTTTCTTTGTAATTTTTTGTCGTTCTTCTCTCAGGGCTTAAATGCCTTGAGGGTCGAGTGTAGCTGTATTTCGAAGTAGTCGAGATGGGACTAACGTCTCTACTTTTGGTAGAAACTGTAGGAACAGATAATTTTGAATAGTCTTTCTTTTCATACTTTGGTGTGCTTTTTTCTGTCTTGCCATAATTTGCATAGCGGCTAGCAATAGCTGATATGGGTGATTCATCCTTAGTTGCTGAACGTTCGGATCTTTCTGAACATAAGATTGGTATACTGGACGATTTGTATGAAGGCGTAGTATTGAGGTACTTTGCAGTGACGGAGGTCGGCCGATCAGTGGTGACGCTCGTTGTCGACGCTCTGCCTTTATCTCTACTCCGTCCATACGACGATGTGTCATACTGAAAAAAGAAACAAAATGTTACGATAACAATGAAAACTAAATCCACCTCATTAGCAAACAGAAATATTTATACATATATTATGTACAAGTATAAATTATACATAGGCAATGTGATATCTATTAATTAATTAACCTTCCAGCGGTCGCGCGCGGTCTCTGAGTCCGCAGCAAACTTATCTTAGTAATTTTACATAAACTATAAACAAAACACGGTTGCGCTTTCGTGATATCCTCAAGGGGGTGAGGTACTGCCCCTCAGTAGCCCTATGACATTCGTCGCAAGGGCACGTAATTTTTTATTTGTGTTTGCGGTCTCAAATTCCGCGCGCGCCGATTGTGTACAAGAAAAATTCAATAGAATGAAATTGAAACCTGGGTGAGTATTTCATGTTATTTGTATCTTATTAATCAGAAAATAATATTATTTTACATAAAATGGGTCTTGATCATTTAATTAATTATTATTACACTGTTTCTTATAGACAATAATGAGTTACGAAGACTTAGAATGGCGAAGATCTCGTCGCGTCTCCAGCAGATACCATATACACTGATGAAGAATAGGTTGTCGTAATATTTACGTGAGTAAAGTTGTTGGAAGTATTTTATATTGTTTTTCTTTTTTATTGTGTTACAATTAGGATAGTACGTTAAACGTCTTAAAAAAATAAAAAATAAAAGTTATGTGATTTTGTAGTTCCTATAACATGGTACAACTGATTATTGTGTTAATTGATCTCTAAGATAATTATAGTATGTCTATCAATAATTAAGGCTAATAAAGAAAATTTTATTTTGTTTTGTTATTATGTTGATTTATAACGTTGTTTTGTGTCAAATAAAAAAAATAATAACTAAATAACGTTTATTTTTACTATTTATACAGACAAAAGACTTCTTTTTATTATATGCTAGACTATTTCATAAAATATTCTTTAGTTTTCTCCAACCAGACACATAAAGCTAAATGTGATGAATGAATGATGTGTGAATGTTTTTACATTTGAGATTTCTCTAGATTATTCAAATTCAGCAATCGCCATTTTGCCGGTTCTATTAGTAAGCAGACAAATAAGTACAAGAATAAGAATATTATTATTTCCCAAAAGACATATACATTCCAAAAAGGCATTATATAATTTCCTATCCTTTATACTACGCTAACTCTTACGCCTGTGGAGGTATGGATACGTTAACAAAATAACATTTTAATATTAACAAAGAAAAAAAAATACCTATGTAGGTATTATGTAATAACAAATATATATGGTTAAAGAAACTTTATTTCTCATAAGAATACATAAGATTCACTTACTGAGAAATATCTAAGAAGAATACTGCATGCGGTTAACATAATAACAATTATGGCCACATTGGCATATATTGACGTGCTTTAAATATTTAAAGTGTAAAGTATAACCTATTCATCATCTAAGTCACACTCAATTATATTTGAATTCCTAAACGTTAATCACAAAATTTTATACGAAGTTGTTTTTAAGACTAAATGGTGTTTACTCATATTATTATTCTAACATTACAAAGCTGCATCCATCAGTATGTTTTAGTTTCAAATCTATTTTCTTCATTCAACACTATCACAAATAAAGTTGTGCCTTCCACCGTTTTATAAATAGCTAAGGGAATGCGCGTACGCAATGTAGAGCTGTGTCGGTGCAGGCTGATGCAATTTGAACCATATCTATTGGTATTAAGGATGGCCTTAATATTTTGCTGCGGTAGATAATTGAAAAAGAGGGATTTGTTTTGATATGTATTATACGGGTAGACTGAATAATAAGGAGCTGGGAATTTAGTGCCTATAATAAAATTACGAATATAGAAATAATGTTAGTTAGAACAACTCTCGTAATGCCGGTTCACTGGATGGGTGTTTAAGTCAACACAACTTTGTACAAACTCTGTTTTAGCATCACACTAGCTCATTTTTTAATGTCTCCTCCAATGGGGCACGGCTCCCTCCTTCCATATGAATGGATAGAGAGAACGGGCCATAAACCACCACGCGGGCCCAGTGCGGATTGGTGGTTGTTAACGACTGCTAATGCAGCCCGGACCAACGGCTTTACGTGCCTTCCGAAGCACGGAGGGTTCGAGATAATACATTTTTGGTCACCCATCCAATGACCGCTAACCACTGCGAAATTCCCGATCATCAATCATGTAAAAAGTCTTCTAAAGCATGGAGGAGCACGAGATGATAAATTTTTGGTCACTCATCCGATGACCAGCCATTGCGAAAGTTGCTGTTTTAGCATAGAAATATTTTATTTAATTAGTACTTACGTAGTTTCTAAAAGACATCTTTGTTCATGTCGTAGATGTTGAAGTGAATTTGGTGTGCCTTGGCTCTTTTCGAAGTAACTGGAAACAATAAAATACACGTTTACTATAGCTAGACCGCTTAACTCAGTCCTCGCCTGCGGTAGGTACGCGGGGCGTGGGGCGGTAAAGTGGTACACACGTGATAATTTTAACAAGATTCATCTGAAAATATGCAATTATAAATAAAGATGCTACAGAGAATATTTAAGACTATTATTACATAATCTGGGTTTTAAATTTAAGAAATGCGGATCTAAAAGGAAACTCCTTATCGAACAGCCAAATATAATATCGTGGAGGTGGAAATACCTAAATACTATTAAAAAATATCGTAGAGAAGGAAAACATATTTTATATCTTGATGAAACTTTTTTTTTACTTTTCTCAAAACAATTGACTTGAGTGGTAGGCAGGCACCTTTATTTATAATTGCTTATCTTCAGATGAATCTTGTTAAAATTATCACGTGTGTACCACCTTACCGCTCGACCACGACTACTGACGTATTGCGACGCGGCAACCGGATTTCTAGTTCATTGCGTTTTTTCTATCACTGCTGACTATGGCTGCCGTAGTATATCGCGCAATGAACTAACAACCGTTCGCCGCGTCGCAAAACGCTCGTACTCGTGGCACGTACGTGCCACCTGCCCCGCGTACATACTGCAGGCGAGGACTCAGTTACGCGGTCTAGCTATAAAAAAAGTAGAATTATCTTTGTCATTAGACAAAAGAACATCGAATCTGAATCTACTGCACACAATATATTGTGTGCAGTAGTTTCAAATGTATCACGGATATTACAGGGTGGAATTAAGTAATGCCACCTTTCATTTAATTTATCAAGTTTGTTACAGAGATGTCATCCTTATAATTGACCCTAACGATCGATGCAATAAAAGTACAGGATGTAATTTTTACAGATTTTAGTCGGTTCGATTCCCGGGTGTGCAAGCGAAATTTCAAAATCTTTGATGCAGTTTTCTTAAATAAGTTTTCAAAAATAAAGGAATGTTTTCTTTGAGTAAAATTTTCTATCTACAGTATTAAGAGTACTTCCCCTTCAGGTGGCATTAAAAAATTCCACCCTGGATAATACGAAACACTGGCTTTCATTTTATAATTGTGTTTTAGTGTATGATGAAGTTCCTCGCCCTTTATTAGATTCATGGTCATAGGGAGAAAATGGATGCATGGGGGGTCACGGGGTTAGACAGAAGATCCATATAAAACTATACTATTATCCGGTATATCTATCGTATATAACTCAATGAGTAGTAAAATGTTTTTGTTTTGTTTTATATAATTTTAACGCAAATTTTGTTGCGAAACAAATTACAAAAACACAAATGTTGAAAAAATCGGATGTTAACGACGGTAGTTGTTGACATTGATTGGGCGCCTTTGGCTTTCAAAGTAAAAAAGTAAATAGTGTTGAATAATTTCGGCGAGTTGGTTAGAACCACGATATCCATCCATCAATTGGGAGAGCACCTGACCCGGAATGTCAGAAGGGTGCAGGTTTAAATCCTGCTCGTGGAAATTTTTTCAACATTTGTGTTTTTGTAATCAATGAGTAGTGTTCGTGTAACTTTGGAAAACAATAACGTCATTTTCGTTAAATTTAGACATATACGTAGTATTCCTACGGATGGTAGAGCTTTTAATATCTTCATGAGTGTATTATATATTACCACACTGGAATACTGTGAGTATCAAGTGGGCGTTTGGCAAGTTGCAAAGCTTATTAATTTGATCGAGCAGATTGTAGCCGCGATTTACACTTGCAAGAATGAGTCAGGCACTGAGGGGCGTGACAATTGACGAATTGCAGTGTGATACGACTTCGTAAGGTACTTACCTTCATACCGATTAAGTACTTGACGATATCATGGTCCAAATGTCTTAAAGAAAATCTATGACGACGGCTAGAGCCCTGCTAAACAAATAGTAAAGCCCCGAAAAATCAATGGGGCACATCATCATCATCATCATTATCAGCTCATTTATGTCCCCACTGCCGGGGCACGAGCCTTCCCTATGGATGGATAGGGAGAAAAGGCCATGAACCACCACGCGGGCCCAGTGCGGATTGGTGGTTGTTAACGACTGCTAATGCAGCCGGGACCAACGGCTTAACGTGCCTTCCGAAGCACGGAGGAGCTCGAGATGATAAATTTTTGGTCACCCATCCGATGACCGGATTTAACCGCTTAACCTCAGCATTCGCAGATCGTGCGCGTTAACCACTGCACCATCGAGCTCCTGGGGCACAACTGCTTTGAAAATTGTATGTGTGTCAAGTATTTGATGCTTTGATTGCTTTTTTATGTATAACAACTGACTCCACTTTGCTGTGTGTAGATGCGAAGACAGCTAGTGTAGCAAGATTGGGTCGCACAAGTGGATCTCTCCTTGAATACCCGGAGTTGGCTTGTTTACTTGTTGGATGACAACATCCAAAGGCAATGGCAGCTACCTCGGACAAAGAATTAGTCTAGCAATTCAAAGGGGGAACGCTGCCAGTATCTTCGGAACCTTGCCTAAAGGGACTCCTTTTAATAATTTATTTTAGTTATTGTATTATATTTTTTAAGGTTTTTAGTTTTAGGTTCATTGTTCTTTTAATAATTACCTTTGTATGTATGTATGTATGTATTATTAATGAATATGAATTTTCTATACAGAATCTGTCATTATGTCAAAATTATTCATTGAATACATCCAAATATTTATACAAAAAGAAGGAAATTTATATTTAACTTATTATTGATATATTTAGATATATGAGAAAATAAAGTAAGAAGCTGCCTTAAATCCTGTTTGTAGCTATGGCAGTATTTAAAACTTTAGTGTCCACTATCTGTTACAGCCTTTTTTAAAACATATAACTATTGGAATTCAAACATGTAAACAGCCGTAATCCGTAAATTTTTATCGACTTTCTTTTCATTATTTCGTGTTTTCTTCTTGATGTCAATGCAAACTCGACGTCTGCTTTCTATCATGCAAGACTCAACTTCCGAAATAGAAATCGTCTTGAAAAAGTTTCCGGAATGACCCAAATCGATCGAGTCAATGGACAAAAGATGGATGTACGTCTTCAACTGACGGGCTGAAGCAATTCTCAATCATATAAACAAAAGTATAGATTTCAAAATCGAATATCTGATTACTACGTTCAGTATAAATTCCCAGATCAACTCAACGCTTGTAATAAAATTGCAAATAGCTAGAGTGTACTTTGTTGTGGAATCAAAAAACTGTTAACATATTCGAGTTCAATGCACCTAATTTTGCGTTGTGTCTAACGCTTCTATGACGTCAAAGTTACGACAATGCTCTGCGTGTGTTGTTACTATAATATAATAATATAAGTTGATTAATGATAAACTTAATTGCATAAAGTAGTGAAATGACGCGGCATAGATAGTCAGCTAAATGATCTTCTCATCTCGAAAGCTTTTTGCGACTCTGTTGTCTGCTAATAGAATCATCATGAGCTCATTGGGGCACGAGCCTTCCCTATGGATGGGTATGGAGAACGGGCCATAAACCACCACACGGGCCCTGTCTGGATTGGTGGTTGCTAACGACTGCTAATGCAGCCAAGACCAACTGCTTAACGTGCCTTCCGAAGCACGGATGAGCTCGAGATGATACACTTTTGGTCACCCATCTGATGACCGGCCTTTGTGAAAGTGGCTTAAGTTCAGCAATCGCACACCGAGCGCGTTAACTAACCACTATCGATCTTTTCTCGAAAGAAAAGAATAATGTTAGAATTGAATAGAATCATATTTATTTCCTAGAAACATGTATAATGGCATTTTATACTCTTTCCTATCCTCTACACTAGGCTTCTTTCTTAGGTCTGTAGAGGTAAGGAATGTTAACAAAATATTTTTTAAAGTTGCTTTCGTTTCCATATCGCATTATTTTATAAAATATATCATTAAATCGTAGCTTAAAGTAAAACCTGTATTTAAAATTGAGTTGCAAATCAAATTTTACGTTTATCAATACTCGTAAATTAACATCTCCACTGCATCATTTCCCTAATAAGTGTAAATCTTCGACATCTTATTTACCTACGCTTTTTATGGGACGTAGCTTTTGTGAACTAAGCTAATAACCGACATAAAGCAAAATTATAATCATGGGATCGTAAACTATGCACAATAGATGGATACTAATGGAACTAATTTCGTTCGTTTCGTAATGCTGAAGCTATTTAGAACGTCGTCGTGTTGTCTGAACGTTGATAGTGGGAACCTGTCTCTGTTGCTCATAGTGATATCTCCAATTAAGAAATAAAAGAAAATCGCCAATGTCTGTGGTCGCCAGAAACAAGAGACGGTGGTGATTTGTTGATGTCGTTGAAATGCGATATTGCCTGTCAAGAAGCCCAAGGGTTCTACGTTATGCGTTACAGTTTATATTTTTTTAAATTTTATCTTTTAAAACAATAGAAGTTGAAAATAAATTACCAAATTAAAAAAAAAGTGTGTACTATTTTTTATTATTGATTTTTATCTTCGACAAATTACTAAAATAATTTGCATCCTAAGCATATCAGTTTACCTACTTACTTATTAGTCGGTAAGTTTTTTCAGATTAAGTTTTGTTTTGTTTTGGTTTTCACTGTTCTTTAGAAGCTTATAAAATCAGTAAAACTAAATTAAAGATCAGTTTAGTTTGATTTCAAAAATTGTCTGCCATCATGTAAAGTGATTTCTTAGTCTTACATCGAATCATTATTCCTTTTTGAATTCAAAGAAATCAAAATCTATTAAAGAAGATTGAAGATTACAGAAAATATTAACAGGATTTCTACTATGTTTATCGTGTCTATAACAAAGACCGCAGACATAATAACTACCGTATAAGTGACCATGATAGTTTCTAAGCGTTTCTAGATTATGCACTAACTTTAATAGCCAATATTTGAGTTGATGAACAGTTCGGTAGAACGGGGCCCGAAGTCAAAGTTACACTTGAACTTTCGAAGCAAGTGTAACTTTAATCGCAGCTCCTGTTCGCACTAGAGACACATAGATCCCTTGGTATAACCTTATTTGCAGCACTTCAGGATATATACTCGTAGCTGCGATCAATGTTACACTTATAGGAGGCTGGTCTGCTCTTGCATACTTGTCTTGTTTTTATTATTATTAACTATAGTTTAACTTTGTTTTTTCTTAGACAGGTTTTGACTTTTACTAGTATTGTATGACATTGTTAAAAATTCAACTGGTAAATGATGTTTTTGCAAACTTAAATATTTTATTTATTTATTTTTTCTTTTTGTGTTTTTTTTTACATGTTGTGATTGTCCTTTATATTATGTGTTTTTATTTGTGATGGAAAGTGTCCTTTTATGATAGGGCTTTATCCAATATTTTAGACGCTGTAATGGAGAAAAGATCTGGACACTTGCGGAGTTTCTTGCCGGTTTTTCTCAGTACAAGATCTCCCGCCCAGAGTAGACTTACGAACCGATGGCATAATGACGTTCATAAGAGCTATTTGTAGCCTAAACTGAATAAATGATTTTGAATTTGAATCAAAAGTAACCCCATTCCACGGCACATAAACTCATTAAAGTTTGTACACACAGTAGACGGTTCAAAATGTTAGTTAACTCTTATTAAAAGTACAAGTACAAACGCTTGCACATCGACCCGACCTATATATACAGACCTATATATCTGTCAAATTCCTTTCATCTCTGTAGAACTTACAACCGGTTCAGTTCTCACTTAGATATTTCGTATTCCTACATCAAAAATCGGAGACTGATTATGTCCATGCACGAAGACACACCTAAGTAACCATATTTCACAAAAGGAAATAAATAGGAAGTATACATGTAATTTTTTTTAGTTTCATTAGTTATAGTTCTTACTGAGGTAATAATATATGTGCTTGTTGTGTTTGTCTATAATAGATTAAACAATTAGATCATAATTTATGTATTTTTTTTTTGGAAATTAAGCATTAATTGTAACAATTGATGACAAACCATTAAAAAAAGAAAGTCCTTTTTCAATCATAATGCCTTAACAATAACGTTCAAAGTCTATTGAGGAAATTTAACAGTATATGTTTGTAGTACTCGTATCTGCAGGCGTGTGTACAATCTTTTTTTTCCTTTATTTGATGGCTTTGTGCGATTAGCACATTTAGCCAGTGTCAAAGTAATTTTTCTTACAAGTTAAACATATAAATAAACAATATTTCCTTCCTGTATGATGATGATGAATGAATGAATGACCTCCTTGGTCGAGTGGTTTGTACACCGGTTTTCATGGTGTCGCCATCTCTGAGGTCCCGGGTTCGATCCCCGGTCGGGTCAATTTAGAAATTATTGTTTTTCTAAATTGTTTCGAGTCTGGGTGTTTTCTATGTATAATAAGTATGTATTTAAGTATTTTAAGTATGTTTATCCGTTGTCTAGTAACCATTTACCGAGTTTCATAACGAAGCTTTTTTTGGCTAGATAATTGGTGTGAGTGTAGGAAAGTTTATTTATTTACTATAATAGAAATGAGAAATGAGAAATGATATACCCCCCAACCCCTCGAGTATCTCAGTAAAGATGTGGGGCTTTACTAAGTCCTCGGGCGGACTTCTTGAGAGAATTTAAAAAGTGACGTTGCACTGTTTTGTTTCATTTGCCAACACTCATGCACACTCACGAATACTTAACGATTAATAATCCGCCATTATTTCACATTAATATTCGACTTAACACATATTTTAGAAAATAAAACAAAATCGCAGGCACAACTCTTCACTTTCCCGCCAAGAAGTCGATGTACAATCTTAAAAGACAATTCTTCTAGCAGACCATTTACAGTACAGTATTAATACAGGTAGGGAAGAGGCACCATTGTTCGACACTTTAAGCCCAGTGTTCAACACAATTTGGGTCCCCAAAAATTGACATATACATTTTCATTAAAATTTTACGCGACGACAGCTAGGAAGCGGGTGGTCTGTATCCTGTTGTTGTTGAAAACTAAAATCAGTTGCTGACTCCTTTTTTAAGTTTTTAAACGATATGTCGAATACTGGTTCCTGTCGAGCACTGGAGCCACTAGCTTATCTAGTTACACAACAGTTCACATACATCGAGGAGCTCGATGGCGCAATGGTTTACGCGCCCGGTTTGCGAGTGCTGAGGTTAAGCAACTTTCGCAAAGGCCGGTCATCGGATGGGTGACCAAAAATGTATCATATCGAGCTTCTCCGTGCTTCGGAAGGCACGTTAAGCTGTTGGTCCCGGCTGCATTAGCAGTCGTTAACCGCACTGGGCCCGCGTGGTGGTTTATGGCCCGTTCTCCCTATCCATCCATAAGGAAGGCTCGGGCATACATATCGTTGTTGCAATAGTGCTGTTAGATTTATTTCTGCCAAACCCAACAAAAATAAATGGCCTACTCCCGACTTTAAGTGTCAAAGACTCGGGTTGGGTTGTTGCCTCCCGTGAAATGAGGGCGGGCGGCTTCCGAGTGGAAGGTGTTGGCGAACGGCGAGGGCCCCACTGCCAACTCATAGGTACGGCGCATATCACTATGTAAATTTACTGGAAGAGAGATTGAGTTAAATAATTTTTTATTTTATTAATTTATAAATCTTGCAGATTACTACTGGTTAAAAACGAAATGATACGTAATTCATTATATATTTTTTTTTCTTGAAGTCTATTAGTGTACAATTTTAGGAAATGGATGTGTATAAAATTATAGAAGCATTACAAGTTTCCACATACAAATTTGTGCAATACCTAGATATGATAAAGTGCACATATGTACTTTATAAAATTAATTTTGTGAAAATACTAAGTTAGTTGTAAAAATGTTCTTTTTATTACATGATCTAATAATCACAACATTTTAAAAGAAAAATATGAAATACATTCAAAATGGCAAAGAGAACATAACAATGACAAGGAGGTATACTTGCAGTATTTAAAGCTACTTAAAATCAGTCCCTTAAGGCGAAGGGTAAGGCACACTAGCGCCGCTAATGGATTTAATTTGATAACTGCTAAACTGGATTTTTTTTCAAACGTTGCGGACCTTCCGACACTAGGCAAACATCTATTATTTAATAATTGTGGACTACTTTTAGGTTTGTTTTTGTATTCATTCGCTAACACCAACAGTGGCCATTGTTTGTGAATAAATGCGATAGCTTGTTTTGTGAATAAACCACGCAACAAAAAGTGGTGCACAATTATTAAATAAATAGGTTTTCTGTTGTCGGACGGTACGCAATGTTTAAAAAAAGATCCGGTCCATTAAAAATTGTCAAATTATCAATTGATGGCGGTAGTGTGCCTTACAGATTAATCAATAGAGTAGCTTTTAGGCAACTGTCAAAACGAAGTTCTTTCATAGAAATATGAAAATAGCTTGCTATGCTACGTCCCTAATAATAGTGAGGCGTCAAGACTTCTTTAACTGAGTGTTTATAATGGTTGGGACTGACCGGAGCGACCATCGTAATCTAAATAAATATACATTATTCTTTAGATGATAATCAATGGTAATAGACATGAGTAGTAATAAAGGATATTCCCTACCCACAACCCCTTTAGTTTCAGTTACGATGTGGGCCTTTATGGAGTCCTCCCATGGACTTCTTGAGGAATTTAAAAAGTGTAACTGTTTTTTCATTTGCCCACACTCATGTACGTTGAAATAATACACCATTATTTTACATTACTATTCGACTTAACCAACATTTAAGAACTCTAAGAAGAAGAAGAAGAATTTAACAAAACTCTAGATATCATTCTTTACTGCTAAGAAACATAACTTAAGTTATTTAATTAATGTCTATGGGTTTGAATTGAACAAATAAAAACAAAAACTAACACACTGAAAAAGTTTCAGTTTCTTTAAAAACCTATTTAAAGACGTCTAACATAAATGTTCAAATAAATTTTTACGCAAATTTTGTTGCGAACAAATTACAAAAACACGAATGTTGAAAAAATTTCCACGAGCAGGATTTGACGTCTAACATCTTGAAGTTTATTCATTACTAAGCTTGCAGCAAATAGGCAGGAAATGAGAGTTATTTTTTAATGTCTCCTCTGCTGGGGCACGGCTCCCTCCTTCCATATGAATGGATAGGGAGAACGGGCCATAAACCACCACACGGGCATGTGGATTGGTGGTTGTTAACGACAGCCAATGCAGCCGGGACCAACTGCTTTACGTGCCTTCCGAAGCACGGAGGAGCCCGAAATGATACATTTTTGGTCACCCATCCGATGACTGTAAATTAAGTAGTTAAGTAAGTTGCTTAACCTTATCAATCGTAGACCGGGCGCGTTAACCACTGCGCCATTGAGCTCCTCACACGTCACATTATATAACTATGTAAAAAATGCAAAAATGTTCCTAAAGAGACTCCATCAGGTGAGTTGAACAAAACAGAAGTTGTTTCCGAGGATTTTTTAACCGATGATGTTCCTATCGTCTGTAAATCAGCAACGAACTTTGCTGACTTTTGTCTTAACAACTAAAATGTAACAGGCCCTTGTCAACTCCTACTAAAGTTACTTCTCCTTCTTAACATAGATAAGTTTCAACATATTCATCTAAAACCTCCTTTGCTTGATCTTCTACTGTAATTTGTCGTATAGCACAAAACGACAGACGCAAAAGTAGATCCTTTACATAAAGGTGCGCACGCGACGCGCGCCGTCTAAATATAAATGCGTCACATCGCCGCGATAGGACATCCTGACAAATTATTTTTATATATCCCTGTATGTCTTTATATCCGCCCTCCCTTGCCGCGGATTGGATGAATGATCCCACCATGGAGGTATATTTAGAAAATATGGCATGCTTATTTCTGTTAATGTACATTTTAAAGTAGTTTAGATTCAAGTTATTTGAGAAGGCTGAGAAATGTTGAGGTTGTACACGAATATATTCATGTTTATGTAGTTTTAATGTTGCATGAAAACGGATAGCTTTGGGATAATTATGTTTAGGATATGAAATGAACGTTTTATAACATATTTTCGTACATAAAAAAGTATACCTTGGCATATTTTAGAACAGTTTTATGATTGTTCGTTTAGTGTCATGGTTATGAGATGCAATTTATGAGCCATAACAGAGAACGTAACAGGAACAATTATAAAAAAACAAACTAGCATTAAATATTTGGATCGGCGTTATGGTAATCGATGAGGTCTTTATTTATGTGAGTTTACCTCTTTATCAATAATATAGATATAAAACTAGGAAGAAGCACTTTTCAAAATATTTAAAACATAATTACAAGATACATGAGCCCACAGTTGGAGGACATCTTTTATTTATAGGTCTTTAGTTTTTAATTTCTAATTATTTTTTCTCTGTTTTTTTTAAAGTTAAGTTCTGTATTTAAGTTTGTTTAGAATAATCATCATAGTCATTTGCATATATGATTCCATACTTTATCGTGAATAAAATTTTTACAAATTACAAGATAAAATTTTACTAGAAAACATCAACCAGCCTCAGGAAGCTCAAGTGGCAATCGAACTCACGACCTTTGGAGAACCGGTCCAATGGTCTGACCGCTGGGCTACCGAGTCCCCAGAAAAAACACATTTTGTTTACGGCTCCCCATGTCTGTAATCTGTGTAATATACGTTATTATTATTATTGTAATGACTATTTGTGCTAAAATAAAGAGAGAGAAAAACACTTTTGCAAGTATTTAACAATCGATAAAGACGTAATTCCTTTAAATATTTGTTATTATATGTATAAAGATTGTGAACGCAAACTTCTAAAAAAAAAATATTAAGACTTACCCAGTCTTAATATTTTTATTATTTTTGAAGTTTGTCATTGTTTTATCTCTTTTTCTCAATTCAAAATGACGTTTGTATGACGTTGACAAAATAATATTTAACTAAATAATGCTTAAATAGTTTTTATGAATAAGGGGGATAATGTTTTGCACTCTACATATAATCATCAGTCAATCAGTAAGGCCGCGGCCACACAGCAAAGAGCTTCGCTAGGCGCCTAGAGGTAAGATATTTGCTAAGATAACTATCTTAGTGAACAAACGCATACATTTGAATCTGAGTGGCCCCACCACGCGCTAAGCGCTACGCTGGTCGCCTAGATATTCACATGGCGTGTATAGTAGCGAACGAACACGTTGGTTAATTTGATAGTGCCACCAGGTGGGTTACTCTTGAAACACAATTGCAATAATCAATTTCCAATCCCAAATCTAAAAAATTCAAATAGCACTCTTAAAAGCGATAATAGCGCTACATTGGAATTAAATTGCGTGGAAATTGAATGATCAAATTATTATCGAGATGGGGCGTTCTGAAATTGCGAAACTTATACCAATATCGATACATATTAATCGCATTGGAATTGTATTGACATTGAGTTTGCGTCAAGAGTAGCCTACCAGGTGTTTTCCATCATGATACAGTGTTGGGAAATGTACAATAATTATTAGATTCTTACAATAATTTGATATACGAAACTAAATTTTACCATAAAACATAGCTTTCTCATTATTGTACGCTTTTAATTAATATTTTCCTGCCTTATTTTACTTTTTATATTATATATTAAATTCTCCTTCCGTAGTTCTCAAAATGTTTATATCGATATCCAACATGATCGAGTCTGATGTATATCAAATTTTAAATATGAATTCTCCGAAAGAAGAAGTTTCTTTGAAAAAGCAGAATCAAAATGATTTGTTGTCTCGAAGCACGCAGCGTTCTGTGTGGCCAGTATATATCTAGGCGCCTAGGTTAACACCTAGCGTAGCTCCAAGCGAAGCACCTGCTGAGTGCCCTTACCCTGAGCAGGATTTGTGTTCATAGTTAAACAATTTAATAATAATTCAGCACTCAACGTACTGTCGTAGTTGTTAGGAAAGCGAGCTTGACGAGTATACTCGTAGCTTCTATTCAATGAATATAGAATCCAGTTTTAGTCTATATGGCCAGCTTGATCTACACTAAAATGTACGTACTTATAAAAAGTTGATTAGGTAACATCATGTTTTTCGTTGTGTCCTTTTTATTATACTTTTCATGTTACTTTTGTTTAATACTGTTACGTTGTTTGTATTGTTTTGCCGTTTACATTATTTCCGATATATGTTATTGTTATATGTTATTATCAATTATGTAGTCTTTACAACTACCTACTGAGAAACAACAGTTCGTAAAGGACAGCAGAAAAATAATACCTCTAAAGTTGGGTATTATTTTAAAGATTTGTTTTCATTAATAAAAAATCATGTTCGTGTCACATAACTAATATTAATCAAAAATAAAATCACAAAAAATATATTTTACTACAAATAGTTTTTACAATTGTTTGGGCCTCTTCTGTTAATTTTGAAAATACCTGTTTTAGAAAAGCCCCATCTTTACTGTACAATAATAATAAAGAGGGCAAGTTTGTAATTTTGTTTGTTTGTTTGTTTCTTTGGAAGGGCTAATCTCTGGAACTACTGAACTGGAAAATATGTTTCTTTTTGAATCTCAAGCTCGCTATTTGGCTGTTTTATCGGCGTACTCGTACGCTGACGAAACTTGGATATACAATACTTTCAGTGTTTCTAGAAAATCAAGTCTTAGAAAGAGTAGAAATTAGACACAGTTTCTATAATGTTTCGTTTATTAAATTGGAAAATGACTCGACGAGGACAAAGTCGCGTGTATAAATTGCTAGTAACTATTACTGTTAAGTTTTGATATGAAATGATCTGCAGTAGCATACACTGCTTTATGTAACTGACCCGGCGGACTTTGTACCACTTTGACAGTTTCTATGACAACAAAACAAAGGAATCGCGGGAAAGGGTATCAAACAAACAAATAAGCAAACAAACCAAACTCACTTTTTTATAAGAAGTATCCTAAGCCATAATAAAAAATAATTTAAAAAAAGTATCCTTTGTATTTGATTGTACTCTTGAGAATATGTTGTACAAAATTTCATGACGATCGGTTGAATAGTTTACGCGTGAAAGCGTATCAAACATCAAAAAAAAGATACTCAGTTTAGTTTGGATAGTTAGAGTTAACATATAATGTGTGTGTGTGTGTTTTGTTTGCTTTGCGTGCATCAAGTTATTAAAGATATTCGCTGAAGCGTTGATCGAAGGCTGAAGCATACAAGAATTTCCGGTGGCGTCTCCTCAATTTAATCGTGGCTTGTAATTTTATATGAACAAATGTGGTTTAAGGGAAAAATCTCTCGCTGACAGAACACAACAATGCTACAAACATTGATGTTATGGCAATATATTTAGATAAGATGATAGAACTAGCCAGGCGCACATACAAGCCCCTACCACCGCAACCAAACCGATTACACAAACATGTACCCCTCACTGGGAATCGAACCCGGGACCTTCGAGTCTGAGACCGGTGGTGGTCATAACCGTTAGACTACAGAGGCGGTTGCAATTATTTTTTAAGCCGCATCGACTAGGTATAGTAAATCCGTTTATCTAAATAGTGAATTTTGCGATATAACCCGAGATCAAGAAAACAGAATCGCGCGTAAATAACGCAGCGAGCGACCATAAAACAATTATAAAACGTAGCGAACTTGACATACATTGGACGTACATAGCTATTGAAGAATCGAATTTGCTCGAGAAAGTAGTATATTTTGCAGTAATATTGTAAGACAATGTAATGCATGAAGCGTTCCGAAAGACCATTCGTTATATTCATTGTCAAGAACGCATAAGTACGTTACGTCTGTAAGTTTTTTTTTTTGTTAATATTGTAACTATTTTTATGGTTGCAGACGTTTCTCTTCTTAGTAACTGTGTGTTTGTTTGGCAAAAGGAAAAATATAATTTGAAATTTATAAGCGACTGCTGCAGATGATACAGACGCCTCATCAACCTATCCAAAACTGTCATATTTCTTCAATACATTTTCAACCATATCCCGTAAACACAAGGTTATTTGACAGAATGTGATAGTCTTATGTGCGTGTGTGTGTACACGAATTCGCGACCTTTTGCAATACGCCTGTTAACTCTATTTTGTTTATAAAACTTTTATTTCGCTGTTTTTTTTTATATCTTGGGGCGTTTTTGATGTGTAACATCTTTCCGCTCGCTTTCTATTTAAGCAATTTGTGGGGGTGATTTCGTGAAATGGAACGGAAGTAAGTGTGCGCAAGCGCGCAACATTTTGTAAATTTGAAATCGATATTATGAACATGACATATTATTATTATATGTGACATATTGTGTCATTTGACTATCTGGACATATTTGGTCATCTTGATATGTCAAATGTCAGCAGATTTTTTTTTTTCGAGTTAGGAAGTTGGTCCGATAGTTAAAGTTGTTCGTTTGTATCACGGGAGTCATCTCAGAAGGTTTGGATGGTGATAAAAATGTCAACCTGTATAAAAAGTCCGGTGTCGCCAAAAATGACACATAGCGCTAACAGCAAACTCACTCCAAAAAAAAGGTTGATACAAGAGTGTATCTGTTGCGGAGATCGCTTACTAATACTTACCATCAAGCATGGCCAACAAGCCTCAACCACGAGCACCTGCGCCTTGCGACACGGCAAGCGAATGGGAAGTTCATTGCACGCTATACTACGACAGTAGTTAACAGTAACAGAAAGACCGCAACGAACGGAAAAATCGCGCGTTGCACCGCAAACGTTCAGTGTTAGCGGCTAAGCGGGTAAATACACCGTAAACTTGTTTGCCTGTTCAGTCAATTGAATTAAAAAATGCAGGACATTTGTGGGAAATGAAACGCAATAAACATATTAGACGGTAGCAAGTTACAAATTAATTTTGAAATCATCAACACCCTCTCTTCCTGTAATTAAAGACGAACACTGCAAGTTCGGAGTTCGAAACGTCACGATAAAATTATATGACAAACTATTTATCAATGTAATGAACGCATTTTTATAAAATAACCTAAGTCTCCTTATGACCAAGAAAAACTGCAAAGGGTTCAAAACGTCACGATAAAATAATATGGAAAACAAAAGCTTGTGCACAGATGTCTATGCGCAAAAAGTGTTTAATAGTTTAAATGTATGAAATACATTCGAACCAAAAGAGTTGACGGTAGTAAATCATAAACCACTGCAATGAGTTCGAAACGTAACGATAAAATATGAAAAAAAAAACAAACGCAAGTGGATACGCGTATAAAATGTTTTATTCCAGTGCGTAGTGTTCGCGTAACCCTTTCAAAACAATATAAATAACGATAACAAAAGTTTCCGCAGCATGTTGCTCGTATAATAATAACTAAAGAATATCCTGTACTAAATTTGTTCAGTGAGCGACGGAAAGACATGAAGTTTTTATGGCATGCTGGCCTGATATTGCACGCTGCATGGCTTGCCGACTACTGTGTCGTAATACCGTCCGTGTTACCGTAACATTTGATGGGATACACTAGTTTAACTTTCAATACATCTATCTTCTTTATGTCTCTCGGCAAACCTCGTGTTTTGGCTGTCCTAGGTTTTCTATCAGTTAGAGTATATAGAGTTGCTACTCTACTACTCCTTTACTCCTTTTACTTATAGTTTTACAGCTCTGAATAGTTCACACGTAAAATCAAAACAAAACAACAAAAAAGTACGTTGTTCCGAATTCAAATTACGATACATAATAAATATAATAATTAATAGACATGGTAATTAATATTTGATTTGCGATGATTACGAGAGACATTACAAAATAGAAGCACTGCACTGTAATCTAGAACACGTAACAATAAGGGGGGCGCACAGTGTCCGGCGTAGAACAAGCCAGGTGGACAAAAGTCATTATCAAATTACCGGAAATAGGTACTTTCTACCTGTAAACAACACCCCTAAATTCCTGATTCCAAGAATTGTTTACGTCTAACATTCCATACTGATGAGTCATCGCTTATCAAAGTAAGCTATAAAGGTAAGTGCAATTAAAGAAATGGGTCAGTTGCATTTTAGCGACACTTGCACTAACATCTCATGGTGGCAGTTCCTAATTTTGTGGAAAGTTTAGTGATGGATTTTACTTCTGAAGGTATGTATAATATATTTTTCTTATTACAATCTTTTAATGTGTCATAAATATTCATTAAGTAGACTATCTATGAATACACAAAAAAATACAATGTTTTTCTTTGTTTTCGAACTTATCGAGCTTGGAAAAGCCATGTATCCTCTTGTATCCAGGCTAAATTTTTGATATGCTTTAGCTGCATGGCTATTAATGATTATGACATATATTTTATGTAGCACACTTGAGTACAACCATTTTTTTTTTTTTTTGCAGAAAAGTGTTACTCGGTTAACAAAATAGAGTTTTTCGAAGAGTGGCTTAAGCACGAAAAAGACGTAAGAAATGAACGTCTATTTGAGTTTCTTTCGTCTAAATTTGATTTCTCTGACATCACTGAAGACTGTCAAAGGGAAATTAAGGTGAAATTGGCCAGCATTTCATCGAAAATTGCTACCAAATGGGTGTCCTCGGGAAAGTCGAAAGAGCGTTTCCTTGATAAGAATAAGTTGTGGCTGGAAGGCGAAGATATACAATTCTGCATACGATCGACTCAACCGCAACCTTCTACCTCATCCGCTGACTTTTCTCGACCCGGAAGACCTAAAAAAGTCTTCGAAGAATCGTCTTTTAAAACTAAGAAACGTAGAGTTGAAGATCTAGTTCAATCGCGGAGTGTTGGGGAATTAATGACTGCTGCAGAGGTAGCTGCACGGTCAACTGGGCATAAGAACGTTGCCAGAGTTATAAAAGACATTGCCGAAAATCCAGCTTCTGCAAATGCATGCATTAGCTTCCAACAAGCAAGTGCTGTGCAAAGTGATAGACCGCTAAGTAGTGACGAGGCATTAGCGTATTATATAGATTCAAAATCAACAACTCACACATACAAACAGACTAGGAAGTGGACTATGAAAGTTGGACATCACGTGTTTCCATCATATGAATGCGTTGTAAAATCAAAAAAAGCATGTTATCCATCCGAGGAGCATATTGTTGTGACACAATCTCGAGTAGAAATTGAGCTACAAGCTATTTTAAATAAAACAACAGAACGTTTAGTGGAAGCTCAGAGAGATGTTGTCACAAGTGTGCTACCCAATTCATCGTTTACTCTTGTAAGTAAATGGGGGTGTGATGGAAGTTCCGGCCATAGCACTTACAAACAGAGATTTGAGAATAGCGAAGACACTGATGAGTTCCTTTTTGTTTATTCGTTTGTTCCTCTTAGGTTAATCGACGAAGGTAATAACATTATCTGGCAAAATCCTCGACCATCATCGACGATGTTTTGCCGTCCAATTAAATTCATTTTTGCCAAAGAAACTACGGAGTTGACAAAAATCGAGACGAATAAGGTTTTGGAACAAATAAACAACTTGGAGCCTACATCTTGTGATCTTGGTGGTTCTGAAATTTCTGTTAAGCACAAGTTACTACTGACAATGACCGATGGAAAAGTATGCAATGCTTTGACAGAGACACATTCATCGCAGAAATGCTATATTTGTGGGGCTACTCCCAGAATGATGAATGATGAAGGAAGGCATGTTGATAGCAACCAGGATAATTTTGGCTTTGGTTTGTCAACATTACATGCTTGGATTCGTTCGTTTGAGTGCTTTTTACACATTAGTTATAAGTTAGATATTAAGAAATGGCAAGCTAGGTCTTCAGAGGAAAAAGAAAGTGTAAAACAACGATCAGACGAAATCAAACAACGATTCAAGAATCAAATGGGATTAATTGTGGACAAGCCAAAGCCAGGATTTGGTTCCACAAAAGATGGAAACACAGCTCGACGTTTTTTCGGGAACCCCGAAGTGAGTGCTCAGATCACAGGATTGGATGTTACAATCATCAAAAACTTTGATACATTATTGAGGACATTGTCTTCTGGTTTCGAGATAAATCTTGTTGAATTCAACAAGCTTTGTCTCGAGACAAAAAGACTTTATTTAAGTCTTTACTCGTGGTACTACATGCCTGCTACTGTGCATAAATTGCTTGTTCATAGTACAGAGGTAATTAAGACAGCAATAGTTCCAATAGGGCAGCTTTCAGAGGAAGCGCAAGAAGCGAGAAACAAAGATTGCCGGAGGTTTAGAGAGCACAACACCAGAAAGTGCTCTCGTCTTGCCACGAATAGAGACTTGCTCAATATGTTGATTATAACTTCTGATCCTCTGATCAACAGCCTCCGGGAAGTACCAAAAAAAAAGTCGAATAAATTGAGCGCGGAGGTCTTAAAGCTCATCATAGCTCCCACTATAGAGCCTCGACTCCAACTCCAACCAAGACCTCCACAAGCTCGGGAAGACTATCTTCTATCGGAATCATCGGATTCTGCATCCGATGATTCTGATATTGAGAATTAGTTTAAATGTAAATAGATACCTACCTCTAGCGTTAGATTTATAATTTTTGTATATAATATATTAGTCTAAGGTTGTGTATATATAATTAGCGTCGATATTTGTAGCGATTAAGATAATTATTTTATTCTTATTTTTTTCCTGTACCTTTCATTTCTAATAGAAATCGTGTTTACATGAAATAAAATATTTGTATACAATTTCTTTGCATTTTATTTATAAAAATATATTATAGTACTTTATAATTAACTAATTCATAGATATAGTTCCAAAACCATGAAAATATATTTTTGTCCACCTGGCTTGTTCTACGCCGGACACTGTGGGGCGGGGGGGCTGGCTATTATGTTTATAGTTTTGTTTGAGATTTTAGTTTGCTGTTTGAGTGTTAGCAGACAGAACGATACAAAACATAGTAAAACATGGTCTCGTAAATTACTCTTGCGAGTATGTAACTAATCATAATAGTTTGTAAGAGTTTCAATGTACAATATAATTATGAATGCAAGCAATATCAATGACGCATAATTATGTATTTACTCTGGTTCCAAACTTTAGGTTGAGTAATTAAACAGGAAAAACAAAACAAACAAATTAAAACTTGACTGAACTTTTGCAAATTTTTTAAACAAATTTTGCAGGTATATGGATAAAGGTATAGTTATAGATATTATAATTTCAAATACTATTTGAGACCTCTTTGCAGAGTCTACACAGAAGGACTTCAAAAAAATAAACTCATTTAAAACCGTATAAAATGTTTCATCACAATGTCAAAAAAAAAAGTTAAATCATTTATTCAATTTAAGCCTTCACCGGCACTTACTTCTTATGCCCAGCAGTGGGTAGATACGGGCTGAAAATGATGATGACGATGATGATGAAACTACAGAATCTACCACCAGTTCGGATTTTGGTAGAGCCTTCGACCGAGAAGAGCTGGCAAGAAATTCATGAGGCTTATTTATTATTCTCTATCTTTTCAACCAAATTACAATCATTTACCTAATATAATATACAAAGCGTAATAGAGTCGCAAAGTTTGTGCAACAATTTTGTTTACTATTATAATTTTCTTTATTTTTTATTTTAAAATGTGCGTTTAAGCTCAGCTAGACATATGTCTAACTAATAGTGGTTAAGTAGTCACTGAAACACATACATAAATAATAAAAGATGATCTATTTTACACGAACGCGAAACTTATTGTTGTAACAGTTCCAACTATTTTAACTGGTAAACTGATTCAACAGTCACCATTACTGGAACTAGTCTCAAGATAGTTGACAAACTAAAACATGAGTCTACATTTACGGCCCACTCACACCAGCGTACAATTACAATGCAATAGAACCACAAAGTGCGCTTATGCATACCACTACAGCTTCTGGCCGAATAGATTCTCCATTTATCACTTCCCACAAACAGATCAACACCAACAGTATATTTTTACCCGAAACCGTAAGACTTAATACCTGCTACAGCTTACACGAAATACCGATTTGGTTAATTACACATCCACAGTCGAGACGACATGCACCCAGCATATGCAGTACCGAAATAAAACCGGCTAGTTTATTCGGCGTATGCGCATTGAAAGTTGTTTTTTACGTTTGTAACGTTTATATGTTGCAGTGAAGGGGTTTTAGTTAATAATGCATGAATAATCACTGACCTGGTGTTAGTCGTGTGACGTATGGGAGCGCTCGCGACGCAGGGCGGTTGGCCGCAGACTGGGCGGGCGGGCGGCGCGAGCGCAGATTCAGCTTTCAGTGTGGGGCTAATTAGATGCGACGTGACGACGCCGAGACGCGGAGTCGACCGAGATCGGTACGATTGTGAGTAGTGGACGCTTTTTTGTAGGCAGAACTAAGTTTGTATCAGTATGATTTTGAATTTTGAATTTGTGGTTTGACGTAAGATGTAATAATGATCTGCCGTATCGATGGCGAGAAACGACGTTTTCGCTAGCGTATAGTAAGTATAGTAATGGCACCTTTATTGTAGACATTACGCTGCATGCGAGATTCATTCACCACTAAAAGTAAAATTAACTACAACTTTGTAGGGAATCGATGCAACGCCATCTAGTGATAAAGTTGTGAACCAACTACTTTGATGTCATACTGATTATATCTACATAATTATTATTCAATATTATTACTACATAATTATATCTATATAAATAAAAATGAATGTTGGTAAGTGCAAAACTCGAGAACGGCTGGACCGATTTGGCAATTTCTTTTTTAGTATGTTCCTTAAGGCACATGGAAAGTTTTAATAAAGAGAAAAAATTTGTTTTTGACAGAACGAAGTCTGCCCGGGCAGCTAGTCGTTAAAATAAATAAGAAGAATAAAGAGTTTTTAATATTTACTAATATGCTCGCGTTCGGCGTTCTAATTAAAAAGTTATAAATATTTTATAAAATACAGTGAAAGCTTTAGTGCAATTAGCGCTTAAAAATAAAAAGTAAAATTTAAAAAAATATAACTTTTTTTAGTTATATTTGTATACGAGTCATGCAGTTTGATCTTCGATTCACAGAACTACCATCATGAATATGTATAAGCAAATGTTGTAGTTCTTAACTTTTTGTATTGTAATAATCTCTCTTCTGTGATTGTACTATATAAAAAAATATGGAATTAGTAGATATCACTTGTTTATTGCGCTTGATAACTAGTAAAGTCAAAAAAAAAATGTATCTTTAAAAAGCACATCAATATTGAAATCACAAATGGAATTATAGAAAAAACCGACCAAGTGCGTGTCGGGCCACGCGCAGTGTAGGGTTCCTTAGCCCATCTCAATAATACGGACTCTAAGAAGAGGGCTTTTATGAACATTTATTTAACGTCAAGAGTTCCAACGGCTCCTGACGTCTAAAAACGGGCCTACATAGGACGATGGTAACTAAAGAAGGAGTTATAAAATCCAACGCGCCAAGTACATTTTATAAGTTGGTCGACTGTTACTCGTAATCTTGTAAAGCTTACTTAGTTGTGATAGTTTTCTTTTAAACTTTTTTCCCGTATCCAAAAACAACCATTTGACTGGCAGGGGGAGGGGAGACACATGACTCTAATAAAATTTTGCGCTTTAAAGATCAATAGTTCACAAACGACCACTTTGTCGGCGTGATTAATACGAGTATGTATATCAATGCCAAATTACAGCTTTTTAGTACTAAGAGTCTATGAGCTAGGCTGGGGACTGCCAGACAGACAGACAGACAGACAGACATGGAGAAACTATAAGGGTTCCGTAGACCCTATTTTATAACATAAATTAACTAAAAATAACGTAAATTAAAAAAATAACACTGTATCAAACCATAATATTTCTACTTCCTGAACTAGACAAAGTTTAACATTGTTTTCATAACATTGGCTATTAAAGCTTACACGCCTGTTTTGTTATTTGAGATTTCAAGGTTACAACAATTTGATCGAATTGGCTACTGGTCTCAAATACGAGTATTATTTTTATTTATTTTATTTTATTTTATTTTATTTTATTTGGAAAACGATACAGTAACGAAAAACACAGATAGACATAAAAAAACATAACAGAGTACACAATTACAATGTTATCACATATAGAACCTTACTTAGCTCATTTGAAAATTATATGTAAACAAAATAAAATAAAAAATAATACGCTTGGGCCACTTCCCTAGTGACCCTATAATAAGTAATACACAAATAAATATAAATATGATCTTAATCATTCATACATATACTTACATTCATATAAACAAAAATCAAACCTAGAAGTATTGAATATAAATATTTGACAATACTAGAATCACTATTGTAGTCTACAATACAATTAGACATCGACATCAACAGTCAACAGTCAAGGAATCACATTGAACCAATGTTTGGAAAGAATTTGTTTAGCACTATTAGGTTTGCTAAAGAAGAGATCTAAATCGGAAGCTTCTGCTAGATTATTAAAAGAATTTGCTGTTCGAATAAAAAAAAAAATTGTCTATAGTTGGTGGCACTAGAGGGAACAGAAAGAGTTATCGGTCGTCTCAGCTTTCTGTTAGGAACTCGTAGTTTTACCATAGAAAGAAGATGAGGGGAATCTATTAATGACTGGGCTATTTTTAATAATAGAACTATGTCTGCTATTTTGCGTCTTTCTTGAAGAGGCAATAAATGGTGCCTTCGACACTTCGCATCGTACTCATTCTCGTTGGTCGAACACTTAAATTGTAAGAACCTTGTGAACTTACGTTGAATGGATTCTAACCTATCAATGTAAATGCCATACTAAGTATTCCAAATAGGCGAATAATACTTGAGGATGCTACGCACATATGAGCAATACAAAATTTTAATAAACTTCACACTTGAGAACTGAGAACATGATCAGATGACAAAGCCAAGGTTCCTGCTGGCTTTTTTGGCAACATGATCTACGTGTTTTTCATATGTAAGTTTAGAGTCATGTATGACACCTAAGTCTCGTATCTCGTTAACTTTATCAAGCATCAGTTCCTTAAGTTCATATGGACAATCAATTATTTCAGGTTTACGACTAAACGATATATCTATTCCATTCGCAATATCTTCCAAATCTGCTGAGATCCTGTTGCAGATAAGAACAATCGTCTAAACTTCAATTTGCTTAAAATTTTCATATCATCTGCATATAGCAGAAAATTTGAGTGAATGAAACAAGATGAAATGTCATTTATAAAAATCATAGAAAGCAATGGTCCAATTAAGGAACCTTGAGGAACACCGGAAGGGACAGAATACCATTTAGAAGAGTAGCCATTTACCGCTACAGCCTGGGTTCGATTCTCAATATATGAAGTAAACCATCTGAACAGATCACCATGTATTCCAGCTGATAGAAGCTTTTGTAAAAGTATTGAGTGGTTTATCCGATCGAAAGCTTTGCTGTAGTCAGTGAAGATAGCGTCAACCTGCCCACCTGAATCCATACCCGAGGTTGTGAACTCAATAAACGAAAGCAAGTTGGATGAAGTTGAACGGTTTCTGAGGAATCCGTGCTGTTCCGAGATAAAAGTACTTGATAGAGATATACTTGCGAGTAAACGAGACGTTCCAGAATCTTAGGGAACAGACACAGCTTTGAGATCGAGCGGTAGTTCTTGATCTCATTTCAGTTGCCACTTTTATGGATGGGGGTGATAAACGCAGCATCCATAGTGTAGGGACGGTGCCTTCTTTAATTGATCGCTTAAACAATATTGAAAGCGGTTTTATGAGGCCTTTGGAACAATTTACTATGAGTGCAGGCGCAACGTGATCTGGGCCAGCCCCCTTACTAAGATCTAGAGACTTAAGCATTTTAAGTAAGGCCTCTGGGTCGATTTCCACATCGCTTATATAAAGGGTGGGATCGGGGACATGGTAATCGGTAAGATAGCTAGCATAATGTGGTGTGTGACAAGTGATGCCAATGGAGCCAGCTGAGTTAAGAATAAGAAGCTGCTTCTGCACGACGTCAAATTCGCTGCACTGTGGGGTAGCCACAGCTGGGCACGGTGAAGGACTTGATTTGCGTTTCGGGCAGCGCCATGTTTCTTCTGTCACCTAACTTCTGGTAGCCAGCTTCGGTGACCCCCGAGCAGGGAAAGTCATAACGCCGTTTGCAAGCGCTACAGACGGCTCCATCCGTATGTTGATTACCGCAGCCAGCACAGTTGAACATGGTTTTTTAAGATAGATTGAGAAGCACTGGTATTCATAAAAATTCAAACAAGCGTCTGTTAACGAGCGGTGCCGAGAGGCGACTGACTGATTGAGATTTTGTTACGTGTGTTGCTTTTTAGCAATAAGTCATAAATACTTTTTTATTTTTAAGTGCTAATTGCTGCACTGAAGCTGAATTAAATATTAATAAAATACAGTGAAAAAATTAAATGCCTACCCGACCCAGCCAGGAATCGAACCTGGGTCTTTCGCAATCCGGGCGGCTGCACTGACCATTATGCTACCGGGAAGGCTGACCTAAGCTCTGAATTTTGTCACTTTTCACAAATCATAAGTCATAAATCTCTGTTGATCCATTTAATTCTAATGTTAAATTGTCTGTCATAATGTTTAACTTAGTAAGTAAGTAAATAGCCCATACATACCTCACTGCTGGGCAAAAGCTTCCATCATTGAAATCAAGTCATCACTATAATTTATGGGTAATGGCTTAATCACCACCATTGCCAAATGCGGGTTGGTGATCATAGACCCAGGATATGCATCGAAGAGTCCGAAAAACTTTGCGTGGCTTTGAGAATTGAACCAAGAACCTTCGGCTGCACTGAGGCAATACTCTAACAAATAAACAAAGAATAAGGTCCGAATAGTAATTCCGTGTTTTGTTCCTGTCATGTAAATGTCATTTCAAAAAAGAGTAAAAGAGACAAAACACGGAATAACTATTCGGACCTCATTCTTTGTTTATTAAGTAAGTATGAAATATAGATATGTAGATTTTTTATAGTTAGCACGGCAAATGACTCCATTCCAATTTTATTGATGTTAAGAGGAAATGTAATCCAGACGCGAAGACAACAGGTGCAGCGTGAAAACAACGCAGCATCAGGTGCCGGCCCAGGTACGTATAAGCGTGTGTTTACTTATAAATAAAAACCAACCAAAGTGTATTTAACCAATGACACATTTATTGGTCGACTCTGTAATTAAGCTTTTGGTCTGCCTGGTGGTATCCAATTGATGCAACATAAAGGGTGCTAACATGGTGATGCAAGAGTCAATAAACCGCGAAATAGTATCAACTTGTCGTTGAAAGTAATTAAATAATGAGCCTATTTACTGTCCCGCAGCTGGGCAAATGTAAGAGTGCAATTTGAATGTTTTAGATTTGGGATTGGAAATTGATTATTGCAATTGTGTTTCAAGAGTAACCCACCTGGGCTATGGAAAAATCTGAAACGAATATTAGGCAGTGCCGAGCGCCTTGCCATTTGGCTACCAACCTCTCAACAGTTTATTATTTTTAAAGAAAATGAAAATATGAACGGCAGACTATAAAACGTTTTAGTTCACAAATTCAGTTTTGCATGGAAAACTCATTAATTCAGGCGGTGCTTCACTGTCTCGTACACTTACAGAAATAAATGGCGATCTCACAACAAAACGAACATTTCACATAAATTTTTGGCAGTTGCGTTATTTACGAGCGTGCCCGATTATCTGGCTAGAGCCCAGTGACGTTAGCCGTTAGTCACGATGACCGCCCTGGTGACCCCGGCAAAGTCGGAAGACTAGTTCCTGTTTTGCAGTATTCAACACTCCAGTAAGGTAAATAGCCTATACTGTCCTAGTCCCACTGCTAGACAAAGGCCTCCATCAAGCCATCGCTACAAGCGATAGGTACTGGCTCAATCACCAGCGTGTTGGGGATCACAAACTCGCGCTAAGCATCGAAAAATCCGAAACACAATTTGCCCTTACCTGGGAATTGAACCTAGGACATTTGGTAACACTCCAGTTCAGCACCTATCCGGTCGCCTCGATGTATAAGTGGCAATTACCGTTGGCAAAGCGAAAAGCCTTTGAAGAAGCAAAACTTTAGAGTAACTATAGTGTTTGTATCTATCTAAGGTTTGGTTATGTATATGACGTCTCGATCATACGGTTTAATTGATCGTCATGTGGCGTCATGCAGACGAGATCGGTCGACAAGTATAAGCAGTAGGTGCCTAGTGCTAGTTTCAACAAAAACAAAATTATGTAATGTAAAGCATTGGAGTATCGCCTCCTGGTGAAAAACGAAAAGAGTTAAAATTTGGCCAAACAAATTCTCATTTTCGTTAACGTGATCGAATGACGAATAAAACCGTAGTGTTATAACGAATTAGTTTACTAAATTAACAATTAACTAGTTCCTAGATGAATGTGTGATATAAGGTCACATTTTATCAACTGCAAATATTTTGAAGATAAATTCAACAACAATATTAAACTATTTTTATGAAAAATCCTTAAATTGTTATACGCTAGTTTTCAAGAAAAACGCCAAAAGACATTTCGATTAAAAAGTAAAAAAAAGCACTTTCGGTAGTTTCAATTCAAAGGAGCCGAAACAGAGAGGCCGCAATGCCTTCACTGTTTACACGTGTCCGTAGTTTCACTGGTTTCATCCAAAGGAGCCGACAGAGGCCGCTTTCAAAAATAATACAATTTTTGTGTCAGGAAAAGTAAAAAAAAAACTAGCCTGAATTTTTTTTTAATGCTAGGGCCTTATTTCTCTGATATAATTGATGTTTTGCCAAAATATTTGCAGTTGATAAAATATGACCTTATATAATGTACCAAATAAAGATGTTTTCTATTTCTATACGATACCAGGAGTACTATCTATGTACTGAACCTTTCTATAAAACAATAAGTATCTATAAATAATACCTCAAATATCCCATCGCACACAAAGAAATTTGGTGACACGTTTCTTTGTCGCACCTCCAAAAGATGGAATAGTCTACCAGCACACGTTTTCCCTCCTTCCTATGATATGGGGTACTTCAAAAGAGACGTGAAGAAGCACCTTGTGGGCCGGCAGAGTGAGGATTCTTTTTTTCTTTTTTCTTTTTTTTTATAGATAGCTCAGCAAATGCCTCCATCCCACCTTATGTTAAGTGGAAATGGAGTCCAGACGCGAAGATAACTGGTGCAGCGTGAAAACAAACGTAGCATCAGTTAACCTCACCTCAGTTTCGTAAAACAATATTTTAGTATACCTAATAAATAAATATACTTGAAAAGCAACTTGAAAAATTTTAAATAATTTTAACATGAAAAACGGTTTTGTTGCATAAATATAAAACTTTTTTTTAGATCTACTGATGACTAATAATTTTGTATAACTCCATTATCATGTATATTAAACCGTTTAGTCAACGCATGCCGATAAATCAACTAAGCTGCGCTTCTTTTTCCGACTTTAATTACAAATTTTAAGATTTCTAAATATTAGTGAAAAAATTTTATAAATTGGAGTTGTAGTTTCGGAGATAACCTTCTAAATCCAAATTTACAAACTTTACCTTTTCATATCATAAGTGTAGATAAATAAAGTTATTGTGACTTTACTATAAAAGCTAGGTATATCGTGTCGCTAACTTTTTTTTGGGTATAATTATTGGGTATAACGCTCACCAGAAATAAATTAAATGACTGTACAAATATTATTTTTGCTTCCCAAAATGGATAAATGCTCACCAAATTTTTACACTATTATTCAAATGATTGAGGATACTAGCTGCCCTCTACTCCTGTAGGTCACGTGATATTTTAATTTCGAGGTTAATTTTTTTATATTAGGCAAAAATTACCAAATTGAAAGTCGAGGCATATTGGTGTTATCTATTTGGTGACAAAATAAAATATTTGGCCTGAAATGCAGTTAAAAGGTATTCATATATTTTTATTGCATTTAATAAACATATAAATTGTATCCTTTTTATAATATTTTAGGAAACACAATTTGGTGGGCATTTATCCGTTTTATTAAGCGTTTCGAATTTTATTGGTAATAGAATTGATGCATTTTTAGTAGGCGTTTAAACACAAGCCCTTTTTTTCATCAACTCATGATTAACATTTTTTTCCATTCGTTTGGTCAGCGTACAACGATGAAGCGGCTAAGCTGCGCTTTTTAAACCGACTTGATTTGCAAATTTAGTGATTTTAAGCTGAAGACTAATATTTATCAAAATAAAATATAGCCTATGTTACCCACAAAGTATGCAGAATTATATCAGTGAAAGAATTTTTAGGATTGGAACAGTAGTTCCTGAGATTAGCCCCGACAAACAAACAAACAAACATTATCACAAACGTTACCTCTTTATGAATAGTACTATAGATAACGACAAAGTTTAAATGTGCTACGTCCCTACTAGGTTGTAAAAGTTTTTTTTTAATATAGGTACTATTTAGGATCGCAGGATACGTTCTTTCACACGGACAAATTCGCAAGCAGTTCTTCGTTCATTTTTACTTTCATCTAAGAGCAGAGACCGCTCCCGGAAATTGGCAGCTTACTCTCCTGACAGTATTACTAGATCGTACCTGGGTGACGTCGTGGCTTAGTCACTAGAACTGGCCCACTGACCTAATACAAGACTCTAGTCTGAAATAATTATGTTTATTTATAGCCGGCGACTGACCGCAATCATCGGAAAGTTTCATCAAAACAAAAACATGACTGACGGGTTGATACACTCCTTAAAACAGTTCTGTTAGATGAGGAAAACAATTCAAATATCTGTGCGGGAACGTTATACGCTACGCTACACTCTACGCTATTCGTTACGCTACCTACGTTACGACCGGCACGGCAATCGCTTGACTTGTAACATACTATATACTCGTAACTATAAAAGCCCCAGTACACAATGGCCCATCGTGGGCCATGCTTCGCAATGCACCACTTGTAGGCCACGATCACTTGGCGTTCACACAATGGCCCATTGCTCATTGCTGCCTGGCGAAGCACTTGCGATAGACGTGTAAGCAATTACGGCCGCGGCTATTTATTTATATACTGCTTACAAATATTACAAGTGTGTACCGCCACAGTTATTAAAAACAAAAATAGTAATATATGAATTTTCTTGAATATATGAATATTTTAAACGTTTATTTTGTTGTATGTTTTAAAATTATTATAAATGTGTGTTATGCGGGAGGTTATTGGGATAAACCTGATCTAACATATAAAATTGAATCACAAAAGTCATTTTAGTATATTAAGATCACTTAATATACTACAATTACTATACCTATTTATTAATACTTTGTTTTTTTACTATATATATTTATTTATACTATATTTATTTATAATCCATCAGGATTATTAATAAATGTTATTTAAATATAGTCAAATAATTTCATACGCTTTTGCAAAGTCACGTCTTCGATTTTAAATGAACAAATGCAACAAAAAAGTGCACTATCCCGGCCACCGGTCGGTGACGAACTAAACAATGGGCCATTGTGTGAACACCACAGGCCATGCTACGCCACGATTCCTTTGAAGTGTGCCCGAAAAACCGACAACTGGCCGATTGCGCGCCATCATGGCCAATTGTCCGCCACTGTAGACCATTGCCCCCTGTACACAATGGCGACGGCCTGTAGCGGGCCAGCATACGCTATTGTGTACTGGGGTCTAAACATAGAGAAAATAATATCGAATTTATCCAAGCACGGAAATTGGGACTTCTTGTTTTTTTTTGTTTCTTATTGTTTTGTATAACAAATAAACTGGATAGATAATAAGATAAACATTTTAGAATACAAAAATACAGGAAACCTTGTAATATGTCGTAGAATTATTGGAAAAATCGGATATTTACGAAAACCCTAGGACGATTGCATAAAACTGGATGATTGGAATACAACAATAAATTTCGTTATCATCCTAACTATTTTCAGGATCATTGCAAAAGCCTGAGTTTGTTTAGGACGATTAGAAATTTCAACGGTGGTTGGCAAATCTATTAGTCGATTTATAATATCTTTATTTTGATTGGTCAGAATATGGCTCATATTTATTCTTTATTCTAAGTGACAAACCAAAATACTAAGGACCCTTTTTTCACCTTTCGATCCCATTAGCGTTGAAGAATAGAATTGGAGCAGCGCTGCCTAGTGGCTGACAAGGTGAGTTAAAATGTTGTCATACAAATTCTCGCTTGAATGAATAATGAATAAGTAATACCATTAAAAACAAACTTGTAAAAAAACCGAGTCTCGCAACTCAGTTCTTCTATCGTAAAAAGTTGTATAATGTATGTAGGTAATACCAAGTTCTCAATATTAAAAATCTTTTATGAATAGATTGACTTGGCCATCGCATGAAAACTTGGTTTTTTTACAAGTTTGTTTTTAATGGTATCTCATTTCTTTTTGTAGATAGTCCAACTGTTTTTCCTTTCCGGTACCATCGAGGTACCTATTTACACCTATTATTCCATTATATTATACATACAGGTACACTGATTCATTAACTGCAAATGTAACTTTGTAATCCTATACATTTATATATGATTACAAAGTTATTTATGCAAAAGTGGACCGAAATTGCAAAATATTTTAGTTTTCCCTTGATTTATACACTAAACACTAATCGTTTTCTAAATTTGAAGCTTCTATGTTTACTAGAAGTGCCTTAGAGTTTTAATGATCGGCCAATCAGTGAGTGACAAAATTAAGAAACTTTGACTAGTTATAAGTCTTAAACTACTGGTTCAAATTGAATGAATTTTGAAATATACCGTATTTATACAATGCCTGCTTGGTTACTGAAAAATCAGCTTTCTACTTTTATCAACAACAAAGTTATAGGGGGTCGAAAATGGTCTGAACCGCTTCGTGAAAAGGATGGTACGGTCGTGCCGCTTTTTTGCTCGACTTGGCGGGGGCACTGCCCAGATCTGACTCTCACTATTATAGACACTTTATTCTTTTAAACTATTATAAACAAATGTTATGTTACAAATACCTAATTACACTCTGGTAAACTCCTGTACATTACCCTGACCCTGACTCCTGTACATCTGACCCAGAGATCTCGGGATCAATTCCCAGCGGGAGGTAAGTACATGTTTGTGCCCTCGGTTTGGTTGGTGGTAGTGCTTGTTTATCCACCTGACTAGCTACCACCATCTTATCTAACATATGACGCCAAAACATAAATGTTTGTAGCATTGAATTCCAACAGAGATGAGATACACAATTACCCAGTGGCTTAGTAGTTGAGGATTTCGGGTGAAGTGCGCTTCCACTTATGGCCTTAATGACTTAACATCAGGTGAGATGAAGGCTAAGTGAGCGATGCGCGATTATGATTAATTTCAATAATCGAATTAACTACTAATACTAATCTCAAAAACCGAATACCAGATTAGTAATATACTAATTTACATAATGGATTAAGTATTACTAATTAGTAATAAAATCGAACGATTGATATTGACAGAAAGTTAAAATGCACTTTAACGCCACAGCATAAGGCTCATAGCGGTTACCAAGAGAGGCCGGCTATAATCGAAAATTAGTTACTTACGTTATCATTCATTCACTATCAATGAATGACCATTCAGTTGCAAAATTCTGTATTCGTTAGTGGTTGATTCCTACTACTGACTGATTAGCACCCGATTAGTACTGCTTAGTAATTAGTAATACATTTTAAAAGTCATTCGAATTATTCGAATGAATGTAATAATCGAATGATTCAGTCAGTATCATTCATAATCGCGCATCGCTACGCCTGCTTACCCATAAGATATGAAAAAGCATACATAGTAATACACGTAAGTACGTCCAGTCAGCAACAAAAATCGCTGAGCACTTTAGTACTCTGTCTACGCAACTAAAGTATTGAAAAGGTGCTTGTCAACTTCTAGTTAAGTTATTATGACGTTGTACTAAAATAATAGGTAAGCTACTAACGTTTCTGATCGTACATAATTAGATATTGTTGGGGTGTTGAACTCAAACCTTGTGGTACTCTCTGAAGTACATTGTGACAAAACCACATTCCTAATCGGGTTAGTGAAGTGTGAGCCTCGAGCCCATCCTGTTACGTGCTACGTCAACATGTAAATATATATATTTTTTTATTATGGTTTGTATATTTATATATAGTTTTACGCAAAGGACAATGGGCAAAAATCTTCAACGCAAAAATGTATGGAAGCTGGAACACCCCTTCAATAGCGAAGACATAAAGTACTTATGTGTTTACGTGGTGTTTACTTTATATTTCAATTGATAATTACGAAATACATACAACGACGTTGATGATATTTTCCCGTAGACGATTTGATGTCTATCAAAAAAGAGAGAACCATGACGTGTTACGGCTTATACTAGATGCAACAGAAATACGCAACATGGCGCTGTAAATGCACGATAACCAAGACAACAAACTTGCTACGCCAAAATTAAATTCATTTTTTGGATACATTTTATGTTATGTTATAGATCAATTTAAAGGTAACTATATAGATAATTTCAAAAGATAAGCTTTTACTTCCTAGATAGTATGGTTTGAGATTTTAGACAATCTTAATATATAAAATTCTCGCGTCACAGTTTTCGTTGCCATACTCCTCCGAAACGGCTTGACCGATTTTGATGAAATTTTTTGTGCGTATCCGGTATCTATGAGAATCGGCCAACATCTATTTTTCATCCCCCTAAATGTTAGGGGTAGTCCACCCCTAAATTTTTTTTATTTTTTATGGCAAAACAACGTTTGCCGGGTCATCCGGTATCTATGAGAATCGGCCAACATCTATTTTCCATCCCCCTAAATATTAGGGGTAGTCCACCCCTAAATTTTTATTTTATTTTTTATGGCAAAACAACGTTTGCCGGGTCATCCGGTATCTATGAGAATCGGCCAACATCTATTTTTCATCCCCCTAAATGTTAGGGGTAGTCCACCCCTAAATTTATTTTTTATTTTTTATGGCAAAACAACGTTTGCCGGGTCAGCTAGTATTGTATAACATTTTAGGTTCACACCCAATGCAGTAGAAAATATATGAGACGGTGCATTTATTGCACCGTCTCATATATCGTATTTTTGTTTAAATGACAAGATTAGATAGCTTCGTAATTAAATGGAACTAGTTAATATCTACAAGTTCCATATCTTTATTTATATAAATCTTCTGTGCGTGTGTATGTTATTGAACTCCTTCTAAACGGCTGGACCGATTTGGATGACATTTTCTGTGTGTGTTCAAGTGGATTCGAGAATGGTTTAGATTTACAATTGGACCCGGTAGGTGGCGCTGCTATAGGGGTCCATCATGGGATACGGGTGTTCTTAAGCGGACGAATGATTTGTTTGTTTTGTTGTCATGGAAACTGTCAAAGCGGTACGAAGTCTGCCGGTCAGCTAGTTATTAATAATAATTAAATAAAATGATTCGTGTAAGTTTTAAGCATGTACAGTCACGAGCATTAACACATTTACACTTTAGACTAGTTTTGACTCTTGTTCCATTGTATTAAGAGTTACGTCGGTGACATGTTAAAATGCTCGTTACTCTCCAGGTGCACTTTCTTTTTTCTTCTTTTCTTTACTAATAGCAAAAATGAATGGAATCTTAACAGAACATTGATGAAAGCAAATCAAAAAATTTATTATTATGCATGTAAGTTTGTTAAATTAACAACAATTTATTTGTTTAATGATTAGAAATAAAATACACTCTACTTTTGATCTTTTATTCCTTTTTTTTGTTTCTTTAACATAAATAGCATTTATTTTTAATTATTACAAGTTACAGTTACAAACGTACAATATGCATTGCACAATTAATAAATAATAATATAAAATAATTCATTTATTTTAAACTACTGCACCGTAGTACGGCTCATAACAACATTGTATTCTATAGCGATGGTGACCTTATAATAGAAAAATATTGAAAAAAAAGCTTGGATTGTTTTTGGTTCCTTTATTTGATTGATTTAGCGTTACATTAAAAAATGATGGCGGGACGAACGGTCGGCGTATGGCCATAAAATGAGACACGGCGACGTTAGGGCGAGCCGCTGCGCCGAGCGCCCGTCCCGACTCGCGAACACATCAACAGATGGCGCTGCTGAGCGGGCAAGCCCAGTAGCGCCACCTGTCGTCTGGATCAAACATCACTTAACGAACGACTAGGCTTATACCCGACCGGAATTGCGCCCCAATATCGACTGGTGGAGAGAAATGCTGGTGTTGTGGGGCGAAGGGGGTAGCGTGCTCACTCCGAGCTGAGGGCACGGGACTCCTGGACAAGGTAGACCTGGGAGCCGGGCACTGTGGAGGTGGTGACGAAGGTGCGGTGCTTGGCGCGGATGAGCGTGAGGTTGCTCTCGGCGACGTCGGCACGGTCTTCAGCGGCCTCAAGCTCGCGCTGGAATCGTCGTACCCTGGTCACACTCTGTTGGGATACGCCCTCCTGAAAGCAAAATGAAGTCATTTATTATTATATGTTTTTACCTATAAGATAAACAATAAGTACTTGATATCTCCCATACATTAATATATCTCATTTAAAATTAAAAGTGTATTTAAAACCAACGCACCTGTTCTGACAATTGCCTCTTGTAGATGTTGACCTTCTGAGAAACCTTCTCCAGCGAGTCCTGGAGGAGAGAGATGTTCTTCTGGTCCTCCTCGCATTGGATCATGACTTCCTTGACTTGGCGCTCCTTCTTGCGAAGGATCTTGATGGTCTCAGCGTGCCTCCTCTTCTCCTCGTCCAGTTCAAGTTCCATGTCCTTGATGCGTGCCTCCAGTTTGCTGATGATGCGCTTGCCACCGACGATGGCGTTAGCTTCGACCTCCTCCAGGCGGACGGAAATGTTCTACAAAACAATAGTATAGATAAGATTTTCAGTTACGTAATAAGGTAAACCGTAATATTTAATGTTGTTGAAAAGCTGGTGTAAATTCTTGATTTTATCAATGTTAATATTTTTCGCTTAGTATTTGGTAGAGTTATTCACTAACTTGTATTTAAACGTTTTCATTATATTTTGCCTTACCTTTACTTCGATCTCGAGGGACTTCTTTACGGTTTCAATCTTGACGATCCTCTCCTGTTCTTCGTGCAAGTGCTCAACGGTGTGCTTCAGCTCAGTCTACAAATAATTATAAAATAGATTTTTTATTATTGGCTACTTATAATTTTACAGATACTGACTTTGATTAAGTAACTACTTGCTTTTTTGCTACAACCACCCCGCAGATGGTAGGCTATGTATGGTATGAAACATTTTCCATAATGTTTATATGTAAACTTCTTGGGTATTGCGGGTCAGGCCTGCTTGAGGTGACAAGGTGAGGCTTGCATCCGGGCAAGTTTCCGACCGATTCCGTCCACTTATAAATTAAAAGTGGAGTATAAATATAGGAAGGTTAGGTACCTGAACGCGCTGGAATCTCTCGTCGGCGATGCGCAGCTCCTTGGTGATCTCATCGTAGTCAGCGGCGACGGCACCAAGCTCTTGCTCGATCTTGGCCTTGCTGCTGGACAGGTTGACGTTGATGACGGTCAACTCATTGATGCGGGTCTGAGCTTCTTCAAAGGTCTGCTCGAGGGTGCGCTTAGCGCGAAGGGCCTAAAACAAAGGTCAAGGTTATCATCATCATCATCACTACCAGTTCATTTTATGTCTCCATTGCTGAGGCACGAGCCCTCCTTATGGATGGAAATACTTCAGACGAAGAAAACGGGCCTTAATTGTATGTTTGTAATACGAATTTCTGGTGTTATCTGTACCGTTTCCGATAATTGTACTATGAATGTGATGTTGACATACTGAGAAGCCCAGTAAACTAACCCGAAAGCTAATAAATTTAATTTAGGATGGGTTCTTGTCGTTCACGACAGTAGTCTAACGTGGCTAAGAGAATTGAAAGTACGGTTTCTCGCATTTAATGCGAGTAATTTTCCATTTGGCTACCGACGTTTCATTGAACGAAGAAAGATAGAATTTATGGATGTTCAATTAATCCACTACTTTAAAACGGAAGGCATTTGAAAACCACGTCAAGGTGCCAACAAAATGCATGTCGTTAATAACACCCACCAACCGGCATAGATAATATGAATCTTAAGATCATGACACGTAATCTAAATATACACACGGTCATTATATTTATGATCTAGTTATTTATTTTTTTAGTAATTTCCTATTCATTTAGTGCAACGAAAAATTTTGTTTACCTGCTCGTAATTGCCACGGATCTCCTCAACCTCGCCGGTGAGCGATTGTATCCTGCGCTGAGCAACGCCATATTGATCGAGGGTCACTTGCAGCTGCCTCTGGACCTCGTCGTAGTGGGTCTGGATCTCGGTGAGCTAAAAGTAACACAGTTATAAGTTAAGAGACTTAACACATTGCAATACAAGTTTTTTAAAATGCTTACTGAATATGTAACATTATTTTAAGTTTTTACGGAGGTTTTCGTTTGATAAATATGTAGTTAAAAAGCTAATAGTTCCTACACGTAAGAAAAAATATTTTTAACGCAGTGTCATTTACCTGCAGGGATTGCTTCTTGATGGTCTTCTGGAGATCAATGTTGGTCTTGTTGGCGACGTCAAGCGTGAGCTCAAGCTCGGTGATCTGAATTTGGAGCTTCTTCTTGATGCGGGTCACCTCCGTCTTGAGTCTAGTCTCAGCTTCGACTACGCGAGCGTTCAACTGCTCGATCTCGATGCTGGTCTGCTTGCTAAAGAGAAAGAGAAACATTAATTACATTACATTCACTTTAATCATTCACAATGTACACTGAAAATTAAACCGCTTTTTTATAAACTACCTGGTATCAAACATAAAACTGGTATTTATGTGCTCTAACTGATTCAACGTGCTTTTCAAATCCTGCAAGCGCTCCTTGTACGATTCATCAATAACAGGAATTTCGGTCTGAATTCTCACCACACATGTCGTTGGCGACGTCTGACGTATGCTTCTTATTGTCTCCAAATAAGATTCCTGCAAATTACGCTCAGATACACTTGACATCTTAGACTCGACCTGTTTCGACATTATGCTCTTTGATAATTGGGCATAATTGCGATCTATCGCGTTTTTTTTAGCTTCAGTGTCCATTCTACGTATCCTTCCTTGATCTACGTTCTTTCTACTTTCCTCCAACAAAGTTTGTGCGATAGCTTTTGCTGATTTGCCTCTGTACATCATGGCCTTGCCTCTTAATTCTGATCCCACATTTACCTGGGCTTCATAGAGTTCAAGCTCCTTCTCAATCTCATCCATTCTTTTTTTCTGCCTTTCTGCTTTAATTTTTTCTCTATCAACTTTTTTCTTTTTGGCTTTCACCGTAACACCCTCTGTACCCACGTGCTTTGTCACATTAGCGGCTGCAGCAGTCGCTATCACTGAGAAGGCAGAACGTTTAGCTACGTCGAATTTGTTGAGATCTTGTTTCGCTTGCTCAGCTACTTCATGTGAAATCCTTGACACGTCTTCTGCGGAGTAGACTCGTATAGGCTTATCGAACCTGTACTTATCTAACCCTCTCTCATTGTTCCAAGGCAAATGAGGAGGTCTTGCTGCGATGCCTTTCTCTTTATCAGAAATGTAGTCTATCATCGGCTGATAAAAATGGATACCGTAGCCATAATTATCTTCGTAGACAGAGGTAGGTGGCTTGTGCCATTTATTGTAATTAGGCACATTAACTGGAGCCATTTTGAGGCAATCTTAAGATTTAGCGTCAAGTGTCGATCGTTTCGTAAATTTAATCGAACACCTCGACGTGCGCCGCCTAGGGCCGATGTTGCGTAATTAGGGCGAGAGTAAAATAATCGTCGTCTTTTGTAGATTTTCAGTTGCACCTATGTGCCAATCTTCGTGTATAATCGCCTGTAATATTCACCAATCAGCTAAGCGGTTATATATAAATGGAACTCATGCCAATAATTTACAGTATGTTAAGAAGAATTATATGTTACACAGATCCGATTTGCCGGAAATATGCTATAGGCTAACATTTATATCTTTCATGACTACTTTCAATCTACGGTCTTTATTACTTTCTTTTGAAATTAATTAACTATTAGTTATTAGTTAAGGGCACAATTTATCAATCCTCTCTTGGATTGAGTCCAATGATAAAAGTGTGTCATGGTTGTGAGTATTGAGCCCTGTCGGTCACATTTTTTAGTGACACACGTCACTCAATTGTTAGAAGGGGGGATGAAACTTTCGTGTTGAAAGATATACTGCATTAGTAGTTCCGACTGCATTGGCGTCGGCAGTGTTTTGTTTTGTTTGTTGCTGCCATTTTCGATGTAAGTAGTTCTCTGGATATTCAAGCATTTTTGCCATGTCATCCATATTTTATATAGATTATCATCATCAATAAGATTTAGTTTATGTTCATATTTACTTACATATTACGTAGTTATCATGCTAGGCCTCTAGTCTAGGCCAGTCCATTCAAATGCAGCTTTTAACGTTTATATCATTAACAGTGATATGTGTGCAGGTGGCAATGGGCCATATGTCTTAAGTTTTAGATGGTATCTGATAAAGAGCTGATATAATAGTTGTTGATTTGTAATTACTATGTCTAACGATAACATGTGTTATGATGATGTCAATAAAGTTGAAGATCACTTACCGAATGGCTTCAATCTCTTCTTCCTTCTCTTGGAGGCGGCGCTCAGCTTCGTGGCGGAACTGACCAAGCTCAGTGGTCAGCCTCATGGAACGCTGTTCTTCGGCCTTGCGTCCCTGCATCACAGAATGGAGAATCACACTAATAACACTTCATCATTTAACGACATCAATTACAAAACTTAATTGAAACGAAGGTAAGGCAGTTCAATCTTCAATTCATTTCATTCAATTTTATTTAGCTATATCTTTGTGTTTTATCCCTAAAGATATGTTGTCCTTAAGTTTTTGGAGTAGTAGTTAAGTTGTTGATGCAGGCGAATAACGCAGCTGTGCGAATGTATTGGCGTTTCTGAAAGTGTCTTATTGTGATTGAAAATCATTTTTACTAAGTTTTGATTTGGTAAGGACCAAACTTTTAATAATCGTATTGGTGTGTGTTTTGTTGTGTGTTGTTTTTGCTTCATTAACTACTTCCTATTGTTTTGATAAGATTAATTTACCAAGTTTAAACCTGTACGAGTACAAGCTTGTGAGTAATTATCCTACGTCCCGTTTTCATAATTAAGTTCTTTTTCATGTCTGATCTAAGTCTGATTTATAGCATCAATCAAAGCTAAATAGACATTATCCGGTAAATTCAAGAAACGAGACACTTTGCTAAAAATAAATTTCTATTCTAGTTCGGTACGGAACTTTGGCCGGGTGTATGTAACTCCCGTGTTGTCTGAATAGTTGCCAAGCTCTCGCTAACTGCACACAGATGGCAGATACAAGTGTACATTGCATGAAACTATATGCTGGCGATATTTGTGGATTTAATTAATAGTTGTGACAGTCTCTGCTGTTATAGTAATTGATATTTATTTTTTATTTTTTTTTATTTTTAACTTTTGCAACATTACATTACATGGTGGATAATGCATGAGGCATTTTCAACTCTTCAACAGTAGGGTGGCGCAGAAATGACATGGTAGGTGCAATTTCGAACGATAAAAAATGGACTTGACTTTTTTAAATCTCAAATCCTGAACTAATCAAGAACATCATCATTATCATCATCGTCTTTATTTTTATTGACAGAAAAAAATGTTATTGGTAGGGTTCGACTCATCGTTCGACTGGTCGGCGATCATCATAATACAGGTTTTTTTACCTCCACATAGCATTGAATTTCATAAAAGCAAAAGATTTGCTCAGTAGCGTGCAATTGGACTTGTATAGACTGATAATGATGATGATTATAGAACTAAAGCTTAGTATTGCAAGCTTGGTATTAAGATCAAAGCCAAAATCCGAACTAGTGGTAGATTCCGTAGTTGAGTCTAAACTAATTTTATAGTTTTTTTTATTATTATTTGGATTTTGTAGTTTTGACCTCAATAAGTGTCTGAGAAGGCTTAAATTGAATAAATTATTTGACTTTGACTTTGACTTCCATGTGCTGCGGTAGCTGCTTGCCATCAAGCAGGCCGTATTAGGTACTCGTTTCGCAACTCAGTATCAGCAGTATTATAAAGAAACTAATTTTTCATATGTCCAAAAAGTTCAGTATCATTTTTTTTTTAAACTTATTTGTCTGTCCAAAAAGTTTTATAAAACTTACAGCCTCAGCCTCCTTGTAGGCAGCGGTGAGTTCCTCTCGCTCGTTCTCAAGACGGCGCAGCTCGATCTCGAGCTCGTGAAGACGGCGGGTCAACTCCGTGAGGTTCGCGCGAGTTTCGTGCAATTCATCTGGAATAGGGTACACTCGTTATTTTAAGTTTTATGGAAAATGGGTATGAAAACGTACAGACTGCACATCAACCTATCTAAAACTGACAAATTTCTTTAGTAGTTCAAAGTCTATTGAGGAAATTTGACAGTTTGTGGTTGATGAGGAGGCCTATGGCCAGCAGTGGACTAAGATAGGCCGATGATGATGATGATGATGATGATGTGCAGGCGTGTGTACAGGGGGGCGATTTCGAACCGCTGACTAATTATCACGCTATGATATAATTTATAATTTCTTCTCGCACTCTTATTTAATGTAACTGGTAACAAATTTTTGACATTCAAAATTCTCGAATATTATCTTGATAATCATATTGAAAATAATGCAAAAACTATTACCTATATTTCAGAATGTATTTCATGTCACTTTTAACTTCGAGATCACTAGTGATATTAAAAAATTACCCCATGGTCAGCAATGCGTGAGTCATCAGGTAGGCCTTATGCCCAATACCACCTCTAATTTCAAAATGATATTTATTCTGTAGCTGTTTTCGAATATCGTTACTAATAATTACTTCCGTATATGTACTATGCATGTCCGTACAAAAGTTTGAATTGTTATCTTGAATAGGTAAGGATCAGAAGTATTCATAAGCAAAATTCACCACAATCACATTTGAGACTTTTGAGATTATCCATCTCAAATCCAACACATCCATATTTAATTATTACTGGTGTTAACAGATTTCTAATTCAAAATAAATCACGAAACCCACAAAAACATTGTCTACTAACTACTTTTAAAATAATAGGTAACATCTTAATAAAACCTTTTGTGTATTGTAACGACAGTTTCACTTACCACCCAGTTTCTTGTTCTCGCGGCCAAGAGCGTCCTTCTGCTCGCGGGTCTTGTCAAGCTCGTGCGACACACGCTGGAGTTCGGTCTGCTTAAGGCGCAGGTCACGCTGCGACACCTCGTACAGCTGCACCGTCTCCTCAAGGCGGGACTTAATCTCAATGTTGACACGCTCCAACTGCTCAGTCCTCTTTTGCAGCTCCCGAGCTGTTCCGTTGGCCTTCTCCAGGTCGATGATGAGCACTTCAACCTTTTAAATAAATTGTACATAATGGATTTTCAATACATTTTCGAGAGTCTACTAACCGAATAGTTTTGTTAATATTGAAGGACTATCAAAAAAATAAAAATGTTGCAGTAATGTTCAGGATTTGACGGGCTCACCTCGCTCTGCAGACGGGACTTCTGCTTCTCAATGCTGCTGATCTTGGCAATGAGGGTCTCAATCTGTTCCTCTTGTTCCTGGATGCGGATGGAGTACTTGCGACGGATCTCTTCGATCTCCTCAGCCCTGGCGGAGGCCTCAGCCTCGAATTTGGACCTCCAGTGAAGGACCTCGCCGTTGGACTTGACCAATTGGCGTTCCAGGTCCAAGCGGGCCTCGGACTCTTCTTCCAGTTGCACACGAACAGACTCCAGGTCAATCTCCACCTATGATATACAAAAAACATAAACAAATGCTATATTTTATACTTAAACAACCCTGTATGAGACGTACGACTTTTTGCCACCCTCGTCAAAAGTTCGAATTGTTGGTCAATGAACACAAAATTTTATTTCATCTTTAACCTAACCAAATGAAGAATTCGTAAAGAATATTTTGTTATTTACCTGGTGTAGGCTAGCCTCAAGGAGAGAGCGGCGTCTATCCTCATCTTCGAGCCTGCGGCGAGCGTCTTCAAGCTGGCCAGCCAGCTGGCTCCTCAGGTATGAGACATTTTCGATGTTCACCTGAAAGTTTAATTAGAAGTCTTATTTTAAATAACTTGTGTTTTAATTCACAGAGACAAAAACATTAGGTATCCTTATTGACGAAAAGATAATTGAAATTATATACTTAGGTCAGGCAATTTTACTTTAAAGTTTTTATGTTTTTGGATACAACAATGTAAACATGATCGAAAAAACAAAAAAATTACCTTAAGGTCCTGAACTTCCTTGATGAGCTCAACATTCTCCTGTGACAGGCGCTGCTTGTGCGACGTGATGTCAACAATGGTGCGATTCAGCTCCTCGATCTTAATGTGAAGTTCACTGATGGAGATCTCGAGCTTTTCAACGTGCTTGGTGATGGTGTACTTCTCCTTGGTCACGTTCTCCACTTGGGCCAACAGCTCGTACACTTCAGCTTGGAACTTGGACTTCTCCTTCTCAGACCTGATAACAAGAAAAAGTAACATGCAATCACACCGTAAACAATATTTGTGACACCTATGAATATTAAGTATTATTGATGTCGACTTCAAACGCACAGCGTCGCAAAGGTTTCGCACAGCATACTTATTCTCTAGATAAATAATATACAGTTAGTAATCTGTATGCTGAAGATAGAGCTATGTTAGAAATCCCGTTTCCTCACCTGGCTTTGCCTTTGGTAAGCTGGTCGATTTGTTCCTGGAAGTCGACGACAATTTCCTGGTGCTTCCTCTTGAGCAGATGGGCGGTCTCTTCGGATTCCAGGTGGACATCTTCCAGTAGTTTGCGGAGCTTGGTAAGTTCGGTATCGCGTTTCCTGTTGATCTCGAACTGAAAAATTACGATATCATTTCAAAATATGCCCCCTAAATGTGATTGGGGCGCACATTTGAATTATTATATGATTTATCAAGCCTTTAAATACATGTACTTTTTTATACAAACGATTTTGAGGCATCCTTGTAAAATTTTTGCCAATCACTTGTATCTACACATTTTATGTAAGTACGTCAACTTTAATAATTTACTTTTTAGATTACAATAAAGTTTTACCATCCAATTAAGGTCAAAATACTTGGGAAACATATTTTTACTGATTCCTGCAAACAAAACACGGACACATAACATCGCATAGCAAATTTCGCAAAGACTTAATAAGATTGTTCAATTCGCATAGCTCTTCTAATAATAATAATGAAACATTTAAGTTATAGATGGAGGTGAAAAGAGTATCTTCAATTTTCATTTTCAGCCGTTGAAGTTCATTGTTTTCGTTCTCTTCAAAAATATGTAGAAACTCGGTGTCTTATTGTTGTTACTTCTATATCAATAGTATCTTTAGTTCTTAATTCATGATCAATCATTTGTTCATACGATAGACTTTCTTCTTGTTAAAAAACTAGATTAATATTTTTTGATAAAAACCAAAATTTTCATATACCTACTTAAATCCATTTCATTATTGTTTTGGATCAAAAATCTTGGCCATTTTTTTTACGTTCTTCTTGTTAAGAAAGTTGACTATAACTTGTTTAATTCTGTTTACGTTACTTTTGGTTGATTTATACTTGTAGGTTTAGATTTTCTTTTTATTATTCATCAATTTTATCACTGTTTGTAGATTTCTTCCGGAGCTTTCTGTTATACCTTAACAACTTATATCTATGATGGGAACAAAATTTACAAACACAATTAGATAATGGATCTCATTGTTGTATTTACCTGACTCTCAGCTCCACCTTCAGCTTCCTCCAGCCTCTCAGAGAGTTGAATAACTTGCACGCTCAAATCTGCCTTTTCCCTCTCGATCTAAAATATATTGCTTTTATAAGAATTTGTTTTTAAATCTAGTATACAGTTAGTATTATTAATAAACACCAAAATATTATAATCAGTGTCAAGCAAAGGGGTTTTACGGCAATTGATACACAATCAATCAGATATTGAAAATTACCTATTTTTCTAAAACTATACTACTTCGATGACGTTCCTCCAATTTATACCATCCCTAAGTATTATGCAACGAACATCACATAGAACAGCGACGTCCTTCGCATATTTTCACATTGTACTCGTCTAAAATAAGAAACGGTTCACATCTCACATCGGCTGTGACTAAGTCGGATATTTTCGCCACTCATACCACAGTCTATTATTATATTTCAATATTGTAGCATTCTCAACGGGAACGAGCATCATTTGGCCCAGTTTCAAAAGTGAGACCGGAGAGCGTGAAGTTGAGATTTCAGAGAATGCTTTCGCTACGTGGCTAAATATATCGTGCGTGCAAGCGACGAGCGGCGAGCGGCGCGCGGCCGCTCAGTGCCGCGCCGCGCTCGCGCCGCGCGCCGTCCGCGATACGTGCGGAACATTGCAACG